>WBMW01000102.1:43034-62970 GCA_013396635.1 Penelope pileata
CTTCCTTCCTTCCTTCCTTCCTTCCGTCCTTCCTTCCGTCCTTCCGTCCTTCCTTCCTTCCTTCCTTCCTTCCTTCCTCTCTCTCTTTCTCTCTTTCTCTCTCTTTTTCTTCTCTTTTAAACAGCTATTTTCAAGTCATCTTTTCTGTGATGTTATCACATCTCTATTGACACAGGTTCATTTGATTATCTGTTCTAATATTACTCAATTTTAAATCAAGAACTTTTTATTACATGTTATCAGGATTATTGACAGTATGGAAAAGTTATGTTCTTAGAACTGTTATGTCTCCTAAGCATGTTTTCAGATGTCTATGGACTTCTCATTTACAGTTAGTTCTCTGAAAATTCACTGAAAATAGTAGCTCTATTACTGACACAAATATGTGAAAAAAATTGAATGAATATAGTTTTTGTCTTTAAGGAAAACTAAAATTCTGTTTTCTTGAAATACAGAAATATATATTTATGCACTCATTATGTTCCTGAATTTGTAACTTTCTGTGTGAAGAGTAAAAATGTTATGGGTTTTTCCTCTTCCTGTGAAAGAGCAAAAAATTATGTCCCATTTTAGGACACAATTGACTAGCAAGGAAAAGAAGAGTTGGGTGAAAAATAAGGTGATCCATGTTTCTGAAGAATCATCTAAGTCTGTTTTAATTATACTATATATCACACTTGCAGTATATGGTCTCTGGATCTAACTATTGCTTAAAAAGATGACTAGTTTTTTCCATGTTTCAGTAAGGAGTGCATAAGTTTGAACACAGAAAAATGGAATATATAATTAAGAATATTTTCTGATGTCTCAGGTTTTGAAATCAATGTTTGTTCCTATTTGTATTTACTTTGTGAATAGAGCAATTTCTGTGACTAATTGCCTCTTTCTGTTTGCACACTAGTTGCCAGCAAAAATAGCTGCAAATATCTTTAACAAGTTTGATATAATCACCCACTGATTACTGCATACCTCAGCTGTTTCTTCCTTCCTGCCTTCTATGCTCCTGCCAGTTTTGGGAGCGCTTTTACTATCAGAAGAAGATGGCAGAGGAAATGTGGCACTGAATCATTTTCAAATCCAGATTCTTCAGTCCTATAATCTAGAGTTTGAACTAGAATGATTGAAGGAAAGTTCTATGGTAGTATCTAAACCAATACACAAGTGCTTTCTGCTGTTGTTCCTCTTCTTCCAGCAATCATCTTTAAAACTGGTTCTTCTCCATTGAAAAAATGTCAGAATGACACTGGCTTGATCATTTTAGTGCAAAGTATCCTCCTCTAAATTATGTTTTATGTTAGCAAACTCGCAGGAAACTGAAAGTGAAAAGATAGACTGTGCTCCTGTGGACAAAAGCACCATGTAATTAAGCATAAGGAGGGAACTCACTGATACTTTTTGTTAAGATCAGCAAGCAGACTACTAAATACTTAATATATAGCAAATGCATTCCCATTTCTAAACAAATACTTGCCTGAAGATGTGGGCTTTCGTGAAATGATTGTCTGAAAGTTATCTCATCCTGCCACTCCAATTGATAAAGAACTTGGACATCTGTTCTCCAAAGTTGTGATTCCTACAGCTAAAATATATCACTGCATATTATTAATTTTTAGGGTGACTAACAGTGCTAGTCTCAAGTGATGCATGTTGCCAAAATTAAACTGACTCATAATAGAAGAATTTATAATGGTAGAAGCTTGTGAACTTATTGAAAGAATGCTGCTGTTTTGCCTAGCAGGCTTCAGAAATTAGGAAATAGAGGCATTTTGTTGTTTTTAAACAGCAATCTGAAAAGGGAGCTCAATTGCACAAATATTAGAAACTAGAATTTTGATATGGAATGAGGAAACTTTCATTTCAATGAATTTTGAATCTTTAAAGCTTTGCAAGCATCTGGCACAATGGGCTGCTGTTACTGTTTTGCATGTATGACTGAAACCAAGAAAATGAATAAACTTGAGGAAAGAAAGGAGCATTGTTGTAAATTTCGTAGATCCGTTCCTCAGAAAGCATGAGAGATGTTTTCAGTCATTTAATGTAAATTTATTAATGAAATAGAAAGCTTGAAATTCCTCCTCACATCTCCTAAGTGTTTTCTTTGAATTCTAATACAGGTAAATGAGAGCAGAAATGTTGCTTGCAGGAGAGGCTTTTGGCTGAGCTTTATGCTTTGTGATATGGATGAATGTATTTATGAGTAGGATAACATAATCAGGGTTGGGACAAATTGATACTCTACAGGCAGATATGCTGAAAGCAGACATCAGTGTTTCCCATACGCAGAGGTCTCTGTAATAAAATATGGAGTACTGTGGTGAATAAATAAACAAAAGAAAATCTTGCATCCCTAGTGCTAAATATCTGCTATGAAATCACAAGGAGTAGCAAGCATACCTTCAACTTTCTTGCTCTTCACATAACATGTTAAGTTAGTTTTTACTTTTCCTGTCAGACCCCACCCACTCCAGCCTTTCAATGAACAGGTTCACAAATGCCTGTTTTCTGGAGTCCCCTCCCTGAACTCTCACTGGTTTGATTCACAAAGGCCTGCCCTCCAGAAGAGTCTGAGGAAGGGTCAGAGTGGAACTATAGACAAATGAGTATTTTTGTGATTATTCCATATTGCTGCATAGGTTTTGCCCCTCGTAAGAAGGGTAAGTAAAAGAAAAGCATGATTATTGGTCAGAAATGATTAGGAAGTAGAAAATCGATTGCTTTACTTTTTGTTGTATATCTCAACTTTTAAGCTAGTCCTGTTTATTCCCCCACTGACTCTTCTAAGTGAAAAAGGTCTTTTCCACAAAAAAACTTAGACAAAATGTCATTCCTTGTTTACATATGTAATCTCCAAGCTACTGGTGTTAGCACTGTGGGCAACTCAGTTTTTATTAACATTTTCATTAGGTTACCAATGCAAAAGGTAAACTCTAAAACTACACGATATCATGAGAATAGTGGCTGAAGAGAATTAATGACTGTCTTCTGGCAAAGAAACACAAGTTTACGTGCGTAAAATCTTCCCTCAGCACACACTTTTCCTGGAAAATTTGCCTTTGGGACTAATTTCTTACAAAAAAGGAACATTTATTTTCAAATGTACCACCTTCTTGTCCTTCAATTTCAGTGGAGTTCAAGGAGAACACCCTAAAGAGTGACTTTCAAAGAGTCAGAAAAAAAAAAAAAAAGTATTTTATGTGATATATTAATCAAGCCTTACAGTCTTAGTAAAATACAATACAGTCTTAGTAAAAGACAGCAGGGGTTTGTTTCCCAGATTTTGGTGACAGTTTTTTTTACCTCCCTTACTTTTTTGTTGTGACTCAGAAAGGCCTCCAGCCAACCTGAAAAGGTATCCATCAGAACTAAAAGATAACGAATGAATTCTGTCTTGGTAATTTAGAAAAGTCTAGCTTCCAGTAATTCCCCAGCATGGTTCTTCTTTTGGTAACTCCTAATAGAAGCCTCTTCCTGTTCATGGATTGTTTTTAAGACAAATGGGACATTTGTTTTTAAGAAAAATGGGGCAAATTGTTACAGCCTTAGATATTTTTTGTCATTCTAGTACTTATGACCTGATTATGGAGGCTATCTATCAAGGCTTCACTTCCTCAGTGGGCGTCCTCATTTTCTTTCTCATTATATCCATCATCATCTGCGGGGTGACTATTACCTGTTCCTTTGGAGTTACCAGCCACCCCTTCTCATTGTAGTTTGCCTCAAGGGCTAAGGTTATTTGTTGATCTGCTTTACTATATACCGGTTTCTTAGCCAGTAATTCTATCTGCTTTACAGGGACTACAGCAAGGATGCTTTGTTTTCTGCCTCCTAGGCTGCTTTATCAGCCAAGCAATTTCCTATATGAACAATACATTGCCCAAACAGGTGAACCTTACAGTGTAATTGCTGCCTTTTCCGTTTTTTTGTATGTCTTATAGGAGTTGCAGTGTTTCTTCCTTATATTTAATGGGCAACACCTATACAGTTAGTAATCCCCGTTCTTTCTGTATGGCTCTTTGGGCACGGACTACTCTGAATGCATATTTTGAATCAATCCATTTATTGACTCTCTTCACCTCTGCTGTTCTCATGGCCTGGTTCAATGTGATGAGCTCTGCTTTTTGTGCAGACATGTTTGTAGGTACTGCCCTTGCTTCCAACACCTGCATGGCAGTCACTTCAGCATAGCCAGCCAGCCACCTTCCTTCTTGTATGAAACTACTAACACTGGTGAACAGTTCAAAATCTGGCTCTAATAACGGTTCTTCCCTTAGATCCTCCCAACTAGAGTACTTGTTCAATGATTTGTAAACAGTCACAACTTGGTCCCTCATCATTCTCATCACCCCTACTTCCAGAGCTCAAGAACAATGCTGGATTCACCCCTGAGGTGGCCTTAAGCTCCAGGTCATCCTGTTCCAACAATATTACTTGGTACTTAAGCATGTGACTGGCAGATAGCCAGTGTCCACCTTTCTGTTCCAGTACAGAGATGACCGTAAACAATAACCTGTCCCAGTGTCTGTTTCCAGGCTTCCTGTATGAGGACGACAGTTACAGCTACCTCCTGTAGACATCCTGCCCCCGCCCTTGCTAATGTTATCCAATTGCCTTGGGAGGCACCCTACTGTTCTCCTCCAGGTGCCCAACCTCTGTACCAGCACCCCCAATGTGAGGTGCTGTCTCATGTACAAATAGTCTGAAGGGCTTAAACAAGACTGGTAGCCCCAAAGCAAGGGCAGACATTAAAGCTGTCTTGAACTTTTCAAAAGCTTGTTGACAATCTGGGGTCCATACCAAGTATCTTTCTCCTGACTCTTACAGGGTTTTGTAAAGAGGCCTTATGATGACTCTGGATTTGGGAATCCACAACCAACAACAGCCAGTCATCCCTAGGAAAGCCCTGAGTTCTCATGCAGTCCTCGGCTCTGAAATCCAGCAGATGGCCTCTTTCTGATCTGTTCCCAGTTGCTGTTGCCCCTTTTGATACTCTATCCCCCCCTTCACCCAGGAAATTCAATTGACTGATTGTTGTTGACCATATTCCTGTTATGTCTCTGAAGCTAACAAAATGTTGTCCACATATTGGAACAGCACACTTTCTTCACTGTAGTCCTTCTTCTTCCATAACTCTACCTCCTTTGCCAACTGATTTCCAAATATGGTTAGGCTATTTTTGAATCCCTGGGGAAGCACAGTCCATGTAAGCTGAATTTTTCTCCCTGTCTCTGAGCTCTCCCCTTCAAAGGCAAATATAGCTTGATATCTTGAGCTAAAGGTATGCAGAAGAAAGCATTCTTTAAATCCAGCACCATAAACCACTTATACTGTTTCTTTAAAGCTGTTAGCAACGTATACACGTTAGCTATGACTGGATATATGTCTTAGGTTATCTGATTAATTGCCCTCAGACCCTGTACCAGTCTATATTCCCTGCTGTTCTGCTTCTTTACTGGAAATATGGGTGTGTTGTGTTCTGACTCACACTCAACTAGTAATCTATATTTCATAAATTTGGCTATTAATTCCTGGAGGCTCTGTCTTGCTTCCAGAGTAATGGGGTACTTCTTTTGTCTTACCAGAGTAGTTCCAGATTTTAAAGTGATCTTGACCGGGTCCACTAGTTTGAACCAGCTCATGGTCTGCCCTGCCCAAATGAGAGGAATCACAGCACCTTCCACCTTTCTGGGGAGCTCTCCAATTGAAGTTGACGTTGCCTGTAACATAAAGACTCTCACCTCTATCACCTTAGACTCTGGTATCAAAAGCTGTCTCCGTCCTATTTGGAATTGAGTTATTTGGGCTTCCAGTTTATACAACAGGTGCCTTCCCATTAGCAGCACAGGACAATCAGGCATATAGACAAATTGATTAACCATCCACTGTTTTCCTGATTTAAATTTCATTGGTTACAAAAATGGTCAGTTTTGTTGTTTCCCTGCTGCAACAACAATGCTCACCGTTTTGTGGCTACATTTCCCTTTACATGTATTTAGCACCAAATAAGTAGCTCCAATATCTATAAAAAAATCTATATTTTCATTCCCTAACTGTACTCTATCCAGAGGCTCAGCTGGAGATGGCTTCCCCAGTCCCTCTCATTGTTCATTGAGGGACATAACATCTACCAAGGCCAAGGCAGTAGTCTTGGTGTATGGGCATTCCTTTCACCAGTGCCCAAACCTTTTACAACTGGCACATTGATCTTTCACCAAATGGTGTCATCCTGCAGGAGGATGTTCCCTTGACTCTTCTCTCCATCCCCTGTCCCTTTCTCTAAAGTCCCCTCTTGGGGCCTGAGTTAAAGCTGCAATCAACTTTCCTTCTTTCTTTGTTTGCCTAGTTTCATTTTCTCTCTCTTCCTTCACCTTTCAATCTATTTAATCTCATTTTTCTTCCCTTCTACAAAACAACATTAATTTCAAATTGGTATTACAATTAACAGATCCATTGCCATGATATTTTTCTTGATCTTCCAGGATATACATCATCTACTAATTGTTACAATATTCTATGATCTGTATTTAGGTGAAGGGATTCCCCCTCACCTTCCTCCAATGTTTCAATATAAAACCCAAAGGAGATTTCTCTGAAATCCCCTGTTCCACCAAAGGTGTATTACCCATTATAAAATAACATAACAGTGGCAAAAAACATAAAAACAATGACTTAACACATAATAACAACGATAACAGAACAAGATGTTGGGGATTCAGATCCCTATAGCACTTTCAGTGGGACTCTAACCTACCTTTAACATAACCTAGGCTCCTGCTGGGCTTTCACCTGATCAGGATCAACTCACATGAGGTACCTCTTCTGCCCAACCCTGCAATGCTTTCACATCATCTAATAGGCAGGCTTACCCAGTTTTTGAGTTACCCAAAATAATGCCTTTTACCTTTTCCAGGGAATCTTGCTCAAGGCTCTTCGGTCTGGGGATCGAAGGGTCCCCCCAAGAATCCCTCGGTAGTGGTTGGAGTTCCCGTGATCCCTGGTCCCATCGAGATTGGGAGCAAAGTCCCATCTGGTTCACCACAAACTGTCACTGAAGTTTGTGAAATAAACTCCTTAACATCAGCGTAGTAATAAGAAGCAGGCATTCTTTATTCGGTGCCAGGTGCATGGGGTATAGCTCCTCCTAGCTCCTGGCACACTGAGCTGTGTGGTACCTAGGATTTTATTACACCGCTATAGAAGTATGCATTAATTTTCCTGGAATTCTCATGTATATTCAGATGATTTCCTAGAAATAATTATCATACCCCCATTTCTCCATGTGCATGCTCAGTTTGTTGTGGTGGGAGGGTCTTCAAGGGTCTCTTAGGACCCCTGGTGGTCTCCCCAAGCTTGTCCTTTCATTGAACCTTTTGGCCCGTTGGTGGACAAGGCAGGATCCGCTTCGATGGCTAACTTTTCCTCCTTGGTTGCTGGGTCCTGGGCTGGCTGTAACCAGCAGCACTTTTGTTTCACTCAGCATATGGTTAAACATTACCTTCCTAGTTCCTAAAACAATGC
Organism: Penelope pileata; assembly: GCA_013396635.1. Lineage (NCBI taxonomy): Eukaryota > Metazoa > Chordata > Aves > Galliformes > Cracidae > Penelope > Penelope pileata. Next base: position 50,550 of record WBMW01000102.1, read on the forward strand.
TGGTTTCATTAGTTTACAGAGAGCATGGTAACAAGAGCATGGTAACAATTTGTGAATACAGAAAGAAAACCAAACCAAAAAATAAGGATTAACAGAAAAAATATGTATACTTAAATTCAATAGGAAAGATTATTTCAAGTACTAGTAGGAAAATCACTTAATTAGGATAGAAATCTTGTCAAGCTTCCAACGGTTTGGCCATCTGCAGACAAGAACCTCAGTGTTCAAACAGGGAGAAGTGCAATTAGGGCTGTAAAGTTGTCTTTAATGTTTAGTAATCTGTAATACCATCATCAATAGATGTGTATATGAGATAAACATGTGGATGTATTGACTGCCTGTCACTTGGATTGTTTCTTCTAACCTTTTATGCACGTAAGTACCCAATTCATCCCTGCCTCTCAATTCTGATATTTCTTGGTCATTTAACTTTTACATAGCTATCATCAATCTGTAAATGTCATCAAATGCAGAGATGAGCTGAAATGTTAGCATACCATGTTTTCTTGAGGCAGTTTCAGTTTAGTTTATCATAGAATTATAGAATGGCTTAGGCTGGAAGGGACCTTAAAGATCTCCGATTTCCAACCCCCTGCCATGGGCAGGGATGCCACCCACTGGATCAGGCTGCCCAGGGCCCCATCCAGCCTGGCCTTGAACACCTCCGGGGTGGGGCATCCACAGCTTCTCTGGGCAGCCTGTGGCAGTGCCACATGACCCTCTGAGAAATAATTTCCTCCTAACGTCTAACCTAAATCTCCACTCCTTCAATTTAGAACTGTGTCCTCTGGTTCCACCAATGTCAGACCATGTGAAAAGTGGATCTCCATCTTGTTTATAAGCTACTTTTAAACACTGGGAGGCCACAGTGAGGTCTCCCTGGAGCCTTCTCTTCTCCAAGCTAGACAAGCCCAGCTTTCTCTTCCCGTCTTCATAGGAGAGGTGCTCCTGCCCTCTGATCGTCTTTGTGGCCCTTCTTGGACCCACTGCAATGGCTCTGCATTCTTCTCATGCTGGGAACCCAAGGCCTGGATGCAGTACTCCAGAAGGGAGGTGCTGACAAGGGCAGAGTAGAAGGACGCAATCACCTCCCTCTCACTGCTGGCCACCCCTCTTTTGATGGAGCCCAGGACACAGCTGGCCTTCCCAGCTGCAGTTGCACACTGCTGGGTCATGTTCAGTTTTTCATCCATCAGAACCCCCAGGTCCTTCTCAGCAGGGCTACTCTCAAGGAGTTCTTCTCCCAGTTTATACTCATGTCTGGGATTGTCCCAACCCAAGTGCAATGCCTTGCACTCAACCTTGTTGAACCTCATTAGGTTCTCATGGGCCCACTTTTCTAGCCTGTCCATGCCCCATGTTACCTTTCCCCTGGAAAAGATAAAAGGCATTATTTTTGGTAACTCAAAAACTGGGTAAGCCTGCCTATTAGATGATGTGAAAGCATTGCAGGGTTGGGCAGAAGAGGTACCTCATGTGAGTTGATCCTGATCAGGTGAAAGCCCAGCAGGAGCCTAGGTTATGTTAAAGGTAGGTTAGAGTCCCACTGAAAGTGCTATAGGGATCTGAGTCCCCAACATCTTGTTCTGTTATTGTTGTTATTTTGTGTCCCTCTGGATGGCATTCCTTCTTTCTATTGTGTCAACTGCATCACTCAACTTGGTGTCTTCTGCAAACTTGCTGAGGGTGCACTTGATCCCACCATCTGTGTCATTGATAAAGATATTAAGAGCACATATTACAAGATGGACCCTGGGGGGACATGACTCGTGAACAGCCTCCACTTGGACGTAGAGCCATTACCACAGCCCTCTGACTGCAATCATCCAACCAACTCTTTATCTAGTGAGCTGTCCAGCCTTCAAATCTACATCTCTCCAATTTAGTGATTAGGATGTGGTGTGGGACCGTGTTGAAGACCTTGCACATGTCTAGATAGATGACATCAGTTGCCCTTTGTCCACCAATGCCGTCACGCCACCACAGATGGCCACCAGACTGGTCAGGCACAGTCTGAGCTTGGTGAAGCTGTGGTGGCTGTCTTGAATCACCTCCTCATCTCTCATGTGCCTTATCATGTCTTCCAGGAGGGTCAGATGCATGTTTTTCCCAGGCATAGACGTGAGGCTCACTGGCCTGTAGTTCTCTTGGTCTTCATTTCTCCCTTTCTTGAAAATGGGAGTGATGTTTCCCATTTTCCAATCACCAGAGACTTCACTTCACAGCCATGACTTTTCAAATATGATGAAGAGTGACTGGCACCCACATCAGCCAGTTCCTTCAGGACCTTGGCATGCATGTCATCTGACCCCAGAGACTTGTACACATTCAGTCTCACGAGGCAGTTTTGTGCTTGGTCAGTGTACTTGGTTACAGTGGAGGGGATTTTGCTTCCTCAACTCCCCTAGAGGTTCAGGGACATGAGAGGCATGAGAAGGCTGACTGCAAGTGAAGACCACAGCAATGAACTTGTTGAGTATATAAACTCATTGAGTTCGGTTTACTTTTTTATTCTACTTGCTAAATTTTTTTGTTTATAAGTTGGAGATTTTTCCAACATTATAGCCTATACATAAGAACTAAGGCAAACAGTTTTGACAGTTGTGTCAACATTCTTCATGCAGGGTGCAGTTTAGATCTGGGCACATGTGCAGACTCACTGATTGATATTTGCTTTCTACTAAGTTTGTCTTTCTGTTCAGTGAGATGTAATACTGAAGAGAATCATTGAGCTGACCAGTCACTCTTGTGAAAATTAGATCTCTGAGATAGAAAGGGAAAGGTAAGTAATGCATACATCTTGCACTTTTTGTGAAGGCAGGCATGGCAAAGCTCATGGAAACTAGTTTATAGTTGTGATATAAGGGGGAAATTTAAGTTTTTCCTGTAGTTACAGTTGTGTAGCTGGAATGTGCAAGGGCTGTGCATACAAGGGCTGTGCCTTGGTGCATACCTGGCATGCTTAGTCAGGGGAACTCCCCAGATTGTCTTTGTATAGAAGAGACAGTGACCTATTTGCAACAAATTACGTGACTGAACTCCCAGTCTGATTTGTCACAAAACACTTGACTAATTGGTACGGGCGGATTCCCACCTGGGTGAGGACTTCTGGCACCTCCTATTGAGCAGAGACCAGTGGATAAGTGCTATGGCCCTGCTGAGGTGCATCAGTTAACACCCTGTTTGGAGAAACTGAGTAATCCCTGTGGGCTCCCCCATGCAGTTCCCCAAGGAAGGACTTGAAGCTAACATGTATGGATTAGAGAATATAAAGAACCAGTAGACACTGCTCCTGAATATGGTAACTACAGGAATGGTAATACATAGGATAGTGTTTTGTGCATTTTTAAGATAGCTAGGATATGCTTTGTAGATAGTTTAAAAGAACGAATAGCAGTGGATCATGCACTTGCAAGTGTAGTTGTCCTGCTAGTAGGACCTACAAAACTACACTAGTAGGACCTAGCAGGACACTTACAAGGATCACTAGGGCTGTCTATGCGGTTACTGACAGCCCTGTTTGAGAGTTTCAGTTCCCACATGAGTGAAAGACTATGCAAAAATCTTCCTCTTGTTATTATTATTATTTCACTAGCAGTCTGTCTGTGAAGCTCTACAGCAGCTCTGGGAGTTTTCTTGAAAGAAAAATTCTGCTATTAAATGCTGTCAATTATTTCTACTTGTTTGAATGTGCGGGCAGAATCTGACATCATTTGCGTATTTCAGTTTTTATTACTGTGATTCCTTGTTCCTGCTCGAACAATGATACTTGCCTGCATCCTGAAGTGCCTTTTACGTAAGTAAATAGAAGTGCTAGTGTCCTGCTCTGAAGTGCTGGTATAGCATAATCTCAAGGATAGTATCAATCTTCAAAGTCTAGAAGTGCAAATAATTTTTTTTTCTCGTTATAATGTATTTTGAAAGGAGGAAGAAGTCATGGATCAAAAATCTGAATATCTTTACCGAAAGTCCTGAAAGTATTTAGATGTGTGCCTACAAGGAAAAGCTATACACATAACACAATGACTATTCTGTGTGATTGTTGCTTCTTTGACACACTTAACTGTGGTGCTGCAGTTTGGAACTGCAGGAGGATGTTGATAAGCAGGAGCTTAAATTAGCCAGCATGAGTCTTTACTTACTGGGGAGTGAAGAGAGCACCACAAAAGGCTCTGTGCTTACACTCCTTACATTTAATGGTAAATCACTCATTGATTTGGATCCAAAGTAATTTAGAAACAGTGTGACTATGCAGTGCTTAATGTGGTTCCTTGTGGAGTTGCCCATTACACAGGAAACACAGCTTCATGGCTGTAAAAAACACAAGTGGTGTAGCTAGTGCTACTTACAGAGCTCTGCTGGCCATAGTCCCTGGGCTGGCACTGTGCATCAGGTTAAACATTTTTACACAGAGCCATTTACCTGCAGTCTAAGTTACCTGCAATTAACTTTGAAAACCAGCAGCACGGGTGGTAGATTTACCCTTGAGGTCTATGCAAGACTATATTAACTGCCAAAAAAGGTCCTGTGTTTCCTTTTTTATCTTTATATTGGTCTACCTATTTTTGCTTACTCTTAGTTCAGCAGGTTTATGTTTTCAGCGTAACAAAGCTCCTGATTGTGCCCTGATATACTGCTCAGACCAAGACCTGCAGCTTCCAGTCCTCTTTCCTCAGAGTCTCCTTACTAGCACAATAGAGACAGTAGGAAAAAAAGGACTGGGGTACATCATACCTTAAGTACAAAAGCTGCTCCAAAAAATAACACCTTCTATTTGATTAAGTTGGTCCACAAAATCATTTTTCATCAAGTATAGTACTCTTCAGACAGTACACTACTATGAGAAGTACTTTTTATCTAGTATATCTAACTAGGCCTATGAAAGGACATGAATAATGTGTGTATGCTTTCAAGAGGAGGTAGAGAAAGATTTCAAGGGGAAGTAGAGAAAGATTTTGTATTCAGTTTTGGGCCCTTCTCTACAAGAAAGACATCGAGGCCCTGGAGCATGTCCAGAGAAGGGCATCGAAACTGATGGGGGGTCTGGAGCACAAGTCTTATGAGGAGCAGCTGCGAGAGCTGGGATTGTTCAGTCTGGAGAAGAGGAGGCTCAGCTGAGACCTTATTGCTCTCCACAACTGCCTGAAAGGAGGTTGTGGTGAGGAGGGCCTCTTCTCCCAGATAACTAATGACAGGTCGAGAGGCAATGGCCACGAGTTGCGCCAGGGGAGGTTCAGGTTAGATATAAGGAAAAACTTCATCTCCTAAAGAGTGCTCAGGCACTGAAACGGCCTGCCCAGGGAGGCAGTGGAGTCACCATCCCTGATGGGGTTCAAGAAATGTCTAGATGAGGTGCTAAGGGATATGGTTTAGTAGTTTGCTAGGAAATATTGGTGGTAGGAGGAGGGTTGGACTAGATGATCTTGTAGGTCCTTTCCAACTTAGTGTTTCTATGATTCTATGAATCAGGCTATAGGACCACAATAATGCAAGCTCATTTTTGGCAAATTACTTACCCACTAGCTTTGTCATATTGTTTTTTTCATAGATCTTCATTAATCCTGCTTTAATTATATGTAACAAGGTTAGTGTAATGAATGATTTTGAAACTGAATGTGCATTTGCTGTGGTTTCGAATAAATATTCCATAAGTCTACAGCAAGAACAGATGAGCCCAGTGTGGACATCAAGTTTTGAAGACAAATGGGGTTGAATATAACCTATTTACTTGAAGTGACTGGGCTAAATCTCTCCCCTGTTGGTTCCCTAGGTAGACTAGAGATGATGCAGCGTCTCTCAGCTTGATGCTGAGTATGATTCTGTTAAAGGTCATCTCTTGAGTGTTGAAGAAAACTTAAAAGAAGTAGAAACATCAAAACTTCTTAAAAGAAAGAAAGAGTCTTACTTTATGAATATCAGGGAGTCAATTCACTGAAATATTCAAATATGATTGAGCATAATTCAACATTTTCCATATCTGTATACTTAACACTTCTTGACCAGATGCAGAGGTTCAAAGAAATATGTTTAAAAAGAGAAAATAATTCCCTGGGTTGTGAAATACTACACCAGCCAAGGGCAACATGTGCACTCAATTTGAACTCCAGGGCATTTTTTTTTTAACTGCTGATGCCTAGGGAGGGAGAGGCACCATTTAAAATGTTCTTTTGAATTTTTAATGGCTATTTAGAAGTTCAGGCCTTTATTGAGGCTGAGGAGATGAAGAGGCCAACAGTGGCTAAACACCACTGTTAACACACTGCTATTAACAAGGCTAAAACTGTTACCATACTGATAACAGGATGGGTTTGTCTTTTCAGGGAGGTTTTGGCCTGAGGCATATTTTAGGGCAGCTGCAGATTGTCCCAGCATCCTGCAGTGTCACCCAGACCAGTTCTGCCAGCTAGAATGAAACCTACTTCGAAGACTGGAGGCTGTGCTTACCCTGCATCATTCCAACAGCACCCTTTCACCTATCTCCCTTTTTTGTCTGGGAAATAGTTAAGCCTGTCTTCCAAGATGCCAAATTTGGAACTATGCCTAACAGCAAAAAAATACATATTCCAAGCACAGTTTACTATGAGGAGTTGAAATTCCCTCTCCATTAAGTAGTTCAGGATGCACATCTTAAGCTCCAAAAGACACAAAACTACAGCTTGCCTGTCAAGGCAAAGGATTTAGTAGAACATAAGTGGATTAGGAAAATTGGCATCATAATCACCCAAAGGATTAGTCCTTCTGCCAACAGATCCTGTGTTTCCACAAGCAAATCTTCTCATGGGTAGTTTAGATTTACACTATCTTTTTTGAAGATCTTGTTCTCCCCTGCTTAAAAAATAAATAAATAAATAAAAAATCCAAAGCTCCCACCTTCCATGTTTATTAAGTTTCCACACTGAAGTTTATGTGTACTGGTGGTTCATTATCACCCTTTCTGCTAAATATTGACTGACCTAGTGACATTTTTAAATTTCTTAAATATATTGCTAGCAAAAGGAACGTATTTCATTAAATTGATGCAACCTAACCTGATGACAATTTTTCCTTATGTTCTCGACAGACAAAACCATCATCTACCCCAATTCACTATACTAAATTTGTTATTTTTCTGCCAGCTTTTTCAACAACAGAGCTCCCTCTAGCTGGTTTTTGCTAGGTCCAAGGATTGATGATGCACAATATTATTGCAGAAGAATTAAGTAGTCCTTGTTGGTCTAACTGAGTCTCTAGATAGAAAAGTCTCCCATTCACCTTAGTCTTCTGTAGTTGTTTTTCATAGAATTATAGAATCCTTAGAGTTGGAAGGGACCTTTAAAGGTCATCTGGTCCAACTCCCCTGCAATGCACAGGGACACCTACAGCTAGGTCAGGTTGCTCAGAGCTTGGTCCAGCCTAACCTTGAATGTCTCCAGGGTCAGGGTTTCTACCACCTCTCTGGGCAACCTGTTCTAGCGCTTCACCACCCTTACTGTAAAAAACTTTTTCTTTAAATCTAACCTAAATTTCCTCTCTTTCAGTTTAAAGCCATTCCTCCTTGTCCTATCCCCACAGACCCTGCTAAAGAGTCTGTCCCCCTTTTTCTTATAGCTCCCCTTCAGATGTTGAAAGGCAGCTATCAGGCCACCTCGGAGACTTCTCTTCTCCAGGCTGAACAGCCCCAGCTCCCTCAGCCTGTCCTCACAGGGGAGGTGTTACATCCCCTGGATCATTTTTGTGGCCCTCCTCTGGATGCACTCCAACAGGTCCATGTCTCTCCTGTGCTGAGGACTCCACATCCGGACACAGCACTCCAGGTGAGGTCTCACCAGCGCAGAGTAGAGGGGTAGGATCACCTCCCTCAACCTGCTGGCCACGCTGCTTTTGATGCAGCCCAGAATTCTGTTGGCTTTGTGGGCTGCGTGGGCACATTGCTGGATCATGTCCAGCTTACCATCTACCAGTACCCCCAAGTCCTTTTCGTCAGTGCTGTGCTCTATTCTTTCATCTCCCAGATTGTATTGATAGCAGGGGTTACCATGGCCCACGTACAAGACCTTGCACTCAGATTTGTTGAACCTCGTTGAAACTCACGAGGTTCTCCTATGCCCGCTGCTCAAGCCTGTCTAGGTGTCTCTGGATGGCATCCCATCCCTCAGGTGTGTCAACTACACCACACAGCTTCGTATCATTTGCAAACTTGCTGAGAGTGCGCTCAATCTCACTGTCAATGTCATTGATGAAGATACTGAAGAGTATCGGTCCCAGCACCGACCCATTAGGGACCCCACTCATCACCAATCTCCATCCAGATCTTGCGCCATTGACCACCACTCTCTGGGTTCGGTCCTACAGCCAGTTTTAATTTTATTGTAACTTCTTAGAGGCTGCAATTTCTTTGCATGTCTTTAAATTCCATGTTTTGGGCTCTATGAATCTAATACGATCCATGAGGACCACTGGTGAATAAAAAAGATATTTTGAAGAACTCAGTGGGGAAATAGAATACTGGAAATAAAGTCAAAATCAAATCCTTGAAGGCTTCATTTTAAGTCTGAATCATATATCCTAATGTGTCACAGTAGAGGACAGGGGTATATTGTGGAGTAAGACACTGCTTAAAAGAAGGAGTAGGGGAAAAATTAATTTATTTACCATTGGACTAAAAATAAGGAAATAATTTAAAAGCAGAGAGGAATTGTAACCATGTAGCTGAGCAAGATGTTCTAGTTAAATATGGAATTGGGAGCAGAATATAATGAGATAAATTTTGCGCCAGAAATGTAGCAAATGTTATTTGAATACGACCATAGTACATAGTACATGAAAAAAAATAGCACATGAAAAAAAATATATGTATATATCTCATGAAGTAAATAACAGGAGACATCTTGGTAAAAGCACTGTACTAGTAATTTTTAATTACGTTCTGTCCTTGCTTTCAGTTGTGGCTTTTCCTCACATCAGTAAATTGTCCATTGACATGTTCTGGAGTTGTTAACTACCATATAGACAGGGCTTCTATCAGAAGAGCTGTCTCTTCTGGCCACGCATAACCAGTAAGCTAAATGCATGACACAGCTGTTTCTGACTTTCTGTCTAACTCTTCTAGGGGCAGATCTAATTATTTGTGATGGATTATTCATTTTACAAAGCTTTACACTTAAGTACTTTACAGCATATTCAAAAATTCCAAATTACCTTGCAGAGCTGCCCTGCACCAGCTGTACACGAGATTAATTGTTAGGCAGCACCAGAACGCAGTGTGTGGGAATTGTATTATAGTCCTTGCACTGACTGATGTGACAGACTATGAAAGGTCAGGTCCACTTCTCCCCTTTCTTTCTTGGATGGGGGGACAAACTCCAATAAATTATCTCATTCTAAGCAGTGGAGTAACATTTGTTGGTAGCAGAAATTCAGTATGTGTGTGGTGTACTCCAGAGAGGCCACACTCCAGAGACTCTCAGAGCAGGAAGCCTCTGTTTATCCTAAAGTGACATTGTTAGTAAGCACTGATCTTTCGAGCTGTCTTTGAGGTTTGGAATGTGAATATAAGCATTATCCTTACTATTGCTTGTGCATCATTGTTCATATGTATGTCCTCACTCCTTGACCAAATAATAGAATAAAAATATCTTGTCCATGAATATGAATGGGTACAGTGGTTGGTGCACATTCAGATTGCTTTTCCTGCCAAGAATTGAATTTTAACTTGGGAGAAAGCACTGGCTTCCCCTATTCCTAGGAGGACACCCAGATGGAGAGGTCACTCCCTGGTGCTGGATCCTCTGCTAAGGCACAGCAGCAGCCAAAGCTCCGACCATCTCCTCTTCCACTGACAGCTGAATGTCCCCTTCTGCTATGACCTGCTATCTCCTAGCTGGGCTATCTGTAATCACAGCCTTACCATCTCTTACATTACATCACACTTTTGCTTGTTTATATGTCTGGTTTTCGCAAGAAAGGGTTTTCTGTCTTTGGCAGCATAAGGATCAGCAAGCTTGACTAAGCCTAGTAATGCTGATTACTGTAATACTAATATTTTACATGCAGAGGATAATCTAACCTACACCTGCCTATAAAATTATCTTCTTAATGTCTTGGATGATCTCATTTAGAAACACCTCATTAATTATTTTCTATACTGTATTTGCGCTTTTAGTGTTCACTTTTAAGCCTGATACAATTCTGAAGATACTTAGCCTATGAATTCATCTTCACTATGAGTGAAGTAGTAAAAGTCATGCTTCACTTCGATCTCCAGTTTAATTTATTGTGATTTTCCCCTAAATCTCTTTGTTTGTACTGATGTTTTCATTTAGAATTTTCTTTCATCTCTTTCCCTGCATTTCAACCTTTAATCTTCCATCCTGATGCCTCCAAAGTGTCAAAAAGTTGCACTGTTTCCATCCGCAAGCAGTTTCCTTCTCCCTTCAAATCCCTCTGAAGCCTTCCCCACTTGTTTTTCTTACTGATGATCATTTGCATTCAGTTCTCTCATTACATTTGCTATGCTGCTGTTACAGTCATTTATAGTTTAACATTTAACATAGCCAGAGGACATGCCTTTTTTGTTGTTGTTGTTCTTGCAAAGCATTCCTTATACTTTAACTGCTTAAAATATCACACAGTGAAAATACAAATACAATTATTAATAATGAGAACACATCTGATCTGGATCCTTGTTTCGTATCAGATGGGCCAGAAGAATGATAAGAATCGAAGGTCAGCCACCTGATTTTCAAAAAAATGTATAGGTTCATTTAGATTTAGTTGAAACTGGCCTGTGAGCCCCAAAGTTGAGGAGAGAAAGAGTGTTTGCTGCCAGTGAGCATGAATGGGCCTGGCTGGCAGCCGTCTCAGTGTCATGGCAAGTGTAGTGGAGAGAAGCACTAAGCCCCAGATACTGGCTCCTGCCTGGTCATGGGCTGATGAGTTCTCCTCTCAGATGCTGAGGGCCATGCTGCGCTGTGGTCAGCACATTGTCCATGTTAGTGCCAGCCCCCGTGGGCTGCTGGCTGTGATCCCATGCCTTTAAGTGGGCTTTCTTCTGAGGCCCTTGCCAGCATGCCGAAGTGCTGACTTAGGAGATAGGGTTTAGATTTAATTTTTGATGCATGTCAGAAAGTGGAATAGGCCTTGCAATGGGCTTGAGGCTTATTGCAAAATAGGCCTCAAGCAATGCCATGAGGAGAATGCAGTTCCATCCTGGGTATGGATGGGAACTTGCTTAAATCTTATGCAGCTCTACTGACTCTGGGAGGATCATTTCCTTTACTTGTGTATTCAGATCCTTCAGCTGAATGACACCATGCCAGAGAGACTCATACGTGAGCCTCCACAACTGACTTGTAGTAACATGCGCACCTCTGCACGTAGCCGCAGACCGGAGTCTGCACTGCAGACAGATGTGTTGGGCACTTGATGGCAGTATGTACATAGTATTCTTGCACCAGCAACTCCATTAGCCACGCAGTTCCTTCTGCAGCCTGGAACATCTGTGGGTATTTTTGACAGAGGGGACAAAGGGAAAGAGAATCACAGAGGAAGGACAGTAAATACAATTTACCATTTTTTGGTCCTACTGCCACTGTCTTCAGACACAATTTTGCTTTAATTACTGTGTTTTCCTGGTTGTTTTTGTTGGCTTTCTATCTCAGGAGCTCTTATTGACCCCGTCTGCTCAATCTCAGGACATAAATTATATGAACAGTTATTCGAAATCTATCATAGTGCAGCTGATAACATTGATTGGAGTTATATTGATTAAGATCTAACACAGGGTTGTTATGAAAGCATTATACTCCAGTAACGATTGCCTTCAAGGTGGTACAATGCTTCAGCAGCAGCTGGAGCATTTGGCAGCTTGCTGGTGCTGCAAAATATCTGTCAGCAGGTGAGTAGGTGAGAGCGGTGCCCAAGTGCTGTGAGGGGCAGCCTGTTGCACAGCTTACTGCTGACCTGACACTGGTGATCCTTTTGGAAACAGTTATCTGGAGCTGCCTACTCAGTACAGGTGGCTGAAGCAATCACTTGCTAATACTGTGCATGAGTGGCAGAGGTATCAAGGTGGCAACAATCCATTCTAAAGGGGGTTGGAAGTGCAGCCTAGCTCTTAACAGGGACTGTGACCATGAAAAATATGTAAAGCATAATGGCATATATATACCAATATCTATATTTGGACTCTTCTATGTTCTGAAACTTGTAGGTTATGGCATATTTTCAGCCCTACACTTTCAGCCCTACACTGTTATCAAATAAGATGTGGAAATGCTGTTTTTTTTTTTTTTTAATGTGAGCAGCAGATGCTAGTGCTTGTGATACAAATAGTAGAATCTGTAGAATCTACATTCTAGTGCTCTAGTAAAACTGTAAAATGCCAAATCTTTATTCTGGATAAATATTTACTTTCTTAGTGCAACCCCCCCCCCCCCCCCCC
>WBMW01000103.1:21082-32184 GCA_013396635.1 Penelope pileata
AAAAGTTTTTTTTTTTTTTTTTTTTTTTTAAGATTTTAACCACTTGGGGATTAATTCACTCCACTTGGGGATTAATTCACTATTAAAACTCTGTCACTTGTATTTGCCATACATTAAGTCATTGCTAATAAATGTACTAAAATGTTACAAATTTTTTTTCTTCCAAATCTGTACAGATTTGGGAGCAAAACCTTCAATTTTTTCTTTAATTCTTAACTTCTGTAGGCTTAGCTGAATAAAACCCGCTTTGTGATGTAATCCCAGGTGCAGTTACAGTTCTGTTTTCTTTTTGCTGATACCTGGAAAAAACATGCCTACATTTGCCAGCATGCCCACATTATAAACTAAATGCCATGGTAAATCGATATTCACGATGTAATCCATCTTCAAGTTCAGCCTTGCTATTTGTCAAAAAAAAAAAAAAAGAGAGAGCAAAGAAATGTTTTGTATTTACAGATGCATTGCAAAATAACTCTTTCTTGACACAGTCGGACAGAGAAATTTTTATCCTTCATAGGTGTGTGTATGAATGGACATAAAACTCAACAGGAACATCATTAGAAACAATAGTGGGAAGTTTCAACGAGCTTGGACAGAATCACGATTTTTTTTTTTTGTAATGTCTTCTGTGTTCAGAAGTCCTGCAAAACTAGAAATTGCTATGTACAGTTTCAGCACAATACTCCAGATTCATCTTAAAGCTGAGAATATATATTAGAATCTAGTCACTAATGCTCAAGAAACAACAAAGACCCTTGACATTGGAAGATTCAGACCCTGGGACGAACGGCTCTGGCAGGTTCCACATCCGTTTATGGACAAGTAAGTGAGGCTGAACATAAAATCTAAGGTGGAATATGCTTACATCTGAGGCCAGAAGAACCAGTCAAAACCATCTAGCCTGACCTGCTCGTGCCACTGATCCAGAACTTTACCTAGTTACAAACAATACTCCATTTCATATCTTGTTGATAATAACAGGAAAAACTGCTCTGTGCAATGCCTGGTATTGCCAGTAAAACAAGGAAACTGATTAGCTGAACAGGGAATGAGAGCCTTCCTATCATTCAGGAAGAATGCAATCCTGAATAAGCACTTACCACTGGTTTTAGGAGCTTTCATATCATACCCAAGCAACATATCTAATTTATCATGGCACAGCTCTTAACTGATTAATTTGTTTTTTAAAAGAAAAAAAAAATTAAAGATACCTGGGTCCATAGAACTGGCTAAAGAAGACATTTTCCAAAATTTCAGAGCAATCACAGAAAACTAGAACAATTTCTCCTCCAGCACTGGATTTTCACTATATAACAATGCCCCTTCCTTGACTTCCCTATTTATTTCTTTTAGGCCTCTCTCCTTACACCAAGCAACCCACATGCTTTCAGTCTTGGTTGCAGTCAGAACACTAGCATGAAAAGCATGCCAGAGTGATGGGCTGAGAGACCTCAGAACCAAGTATGGACACAGTTGGAGGAAGATCTGGACTCATGCATGGCTTTTCCATGCATTTCCGTAAAAGCCCTAGGACAGCCCAGACGATATAGGAACTATTGAGTGAGAGACGATCCGCTTTCATTGCTGTCACATTTCCATAACAAATATAAATCATCTTGGACTTGTTAAAACAGAAAAACAACTCAAAACCAAACACAAGATGTATCATGATTCAAAATACTTGTTTTTTTTTTTTTTTTTTTTTACAGCTCTATTGCTATTTTCATAGAAATTCATACAAAAGGAAGCCAGCATGACATCTGTGTTAATATATACATGTAGCACGTATGGATTTGCGCTTTAATTAAAGCAAGAACCTTTATGTCATTTGTACAGAGTGAGGTAAAAGACATTTTTCCTGCCTGTATAAGCTTTGGTACACAAGTTTCCTCCCTAAAGTGCATATAATAGCTACATTTAAGTAAATCAGGCCAACATGTCCTCTTTTATTTTATGTTAAGGTAAACTAGCCTTCCTGTCCCACTGCAGTCTAATTTTTCTTTATGGCTATTTAAAACCTATTATAGGTTAACATTAACATTCAGGCTGCTTCCTGCACCGTCTGATTCTGCTAGATGATAAACTTAATAGCTTTTAGTGACAGACAGCAACTGAGAAGTTGGGGGAAGGGGGAATTTCATCTCCAACAGCAGTCTATGACATTTATAGCAGTTTAATAACAACATCAATAAAAACGCAGATCTACTGTAAAATGCCTGTGGTGGCAATTACTCCAGTTTGTTTACTTTGGCTGCAACCATCAGAAGGCAGGATCTATTCTGCTTACTAGGCACCACCTCTTCTTTTCCAGTCGTTCATATCCCATGCCTGGACAAGGAAAGAAATAGATTTTGGGGGGGATGTGAGGGTGTTGGAAATCAGGAAGGTATAGAGGGCATATGCCACACCACACCTGGCACACGCGGTCATTCAGTCACTCCATTCTGCTATTGTGGCAGGATGCATCAGTATTAGCATTCAGAGATCTGCACACAAAACGTAACCTTGAAAAAGACATTACCTAACAAGAAAATTATCTTGCATTGTATTAATTTTTCAAGATTGAATTAAGTCTGTTTTGGTTAAATAAAAACAACAGTCATTTTGAAACTCACATCAGATGTATACATCCTCTCTTTTGCCTCAGAGGTTCAATCACTGGATGTTCAAATTTTTTCTCCTGGTAGGAGTCAGCAAAATTCCCTAGAGACTTAAACAGGATTCATCAAGAGGTTTCTGATATCCAAAATTGGTATTTCTTGTTGTTGGGAGTAACGTGGCTTCTAGAGATAGCAAAACACCACTTGTATTACTGGGTTGCTTTGGAATATTTTTACTACCCAGAGGCAGTATTCATATTGTGAAGAAACATGTAATCTACAATTTTGAAGCACAATCACACAAAGGGAAACTTTCTTTTAACCATGACAACTGAAAAAAACGGCTGTCTTCAACTCTATGAGCTTTCTCCTTTGCGTGTCTGCTCCCTTCAATCTACACAAAAAGAGCACTGGGCTATGTGGACACAGCCTAGAAGGATCAAGCTGGAGCTATGCAACAAATCATTTGTTATTAGGTGCAAAGGAACTTTAAACAATATTTCAGGGAACATCAGCCCAGCCAAAAATCCCATTTAGATGGGTTTGATCTATATCCAGGCCTCCCATGGTTTCATGTTTGGGCCTTAAAAACAGCAACAACAAAGTCTTATTTTGCAAAAACTTGTCACGTATGTGATCATGTTTCATTACTATGCAAGCCCAACTAGCTATTCCAGCATTTTTTCCACGACATATGCCTACTACATGTGTAAACCTAGTGTCTATGTTCCAGCCTGATGGCATGTTCATGTATAACATATGACATTATTTTGATTTCAACAGCTCTGTATAGAACAGATGGTACATTTAAGAAAAAATCATTAAGTCATGTGAAGATAAGTTTCAACCTTTTCATGTGATTTATTCCTTATTAAAAATATTTTTGATAACCACGGCCAGAACATTTTGCATTCATTAAGTTTTGTTAAAAGGCAACTTGCTTTCTACATGAGAAATTTGCAGCTGGTTAGCTGTTTCTCTTGGAAGGCTAGAAGCAGTTGGAGAATTACTTGATGGTGACAAGTAGCAAGTGAGCAAAATCTAATTATTTTAAAGAGAAATGGATTTTATTTTACATTAAGTTAGAGCTTTCGGAATGTGATATAATAACTGAAGAATAAAAATAGTCCTAAGATGATTCTAAGCTTGATTCTACAGCCTAAGAGCAAGAAAATGTATTTAATCAGAAAGATGGGTACCAAGTATGGTCCTCCTGCTTCCCACCCTCAACACACACCAGTTTCAGAATACAGTGGTACCTCAGATGACTGCAGATGGTCTGGAGTAGGGCTGGATCTCCTGTCTCTCTGATTAACACCTTGGAAGGAGGTATGGCTTAATGTAAACTACAGAAAGCCTTCAATCTAGTCTAACCTGGGATCTAGGTAGGTTCCTAGCCAGCCCAATAATACGGAGAGGCACAAATGTGCTGTAAAAGCACCTTTCCACACCATCTCCGTTGAACCCAGCAGGAAGTGAGTCCCTAACCTCACAGCTGGAGGAAAATATGGTTGGTTGGAAAAGGAAAACTTAAAGTCATTTTGCAAGCCAGTCTTTGAATGCTGAGCCACAGCTGAGAGCAATACCTACAGCACACGCGCAGGTGGCATGTACAGAAACTACATAAAACAGCCACCAGGGCAGAAGCACTCTACCCCGCCAGCGAACACGATTTGGCTGAACATACCGTCACAGACGGCTTCACTGTGATGGGCAGCCAGCACGAGCTGAGATAGTCTGGCAGGGGAAACCTGGATGGCAGACAAGGTAAAAAGCAGGCAAGCATTCCACTCCTTCTCAAAATAAGTTGCTGTTTTCTTTTCAGAGTTTCAAACTCTTTGGGCCTAATTAAATTTGAAGAGGGAAATGAGGAGTAAGCAAAATTCTTGGACAAAAGTGCTGGGTTTTTTCAGCTCTGTTGGGACCGCAAGCAATGCACGGAAGGCAGTGTCAGGTGTTAAAGCAAAACAGTGCGTTCTTCAATAG
Source organism: Penelope pileata (assembly GCA_013396635.1). Lineage (NCBI taxonomy): Eukaryota > Metazoa > Chordata > Aves > Galliformes > Cracidae > Penelope > Penelope pileata. Next base: position 25,669 of record WBMW01000103.1, read on the forward strand.
CACTAAGGAAAGCACGAACAAGAGAGAGGATCCATTTATTTTAGGAATGCAATTGTTTTATAGAAAACACACCAATCCAGGCATTTCTCTCATCCTGTTCACTAACACAAAGTGCTTGGCACCATTTCCAATCAGGGAAATCAACTGCTACATCTGATAACACAAGTAGTCGTTCCACGCAATTTTTTTAGAATTCTGCATGCTTACATAAACATTCCTTACTCAACACTGGTTGCAGGAAGAATTAGGGAGCTGTGCCCTTTATTAGCCTGTGCAGGCCATGAGCAAGGCAGGGATGCAGAGGCACATCTGGGAAGCCAGTAGTTAGCTACTGCCTCCAAACCTTGGCAGTAGCCTTCCAGAACTTGCCGTGGGTAGAGACCAACTGAGACCGTTACTGGCTTTTAACAGGAGAGATTTAATAACCCTGGAGTAAAATAAGGAAACCATTTTACCTTTACAGAATTCATGCATGTCCGTGGCTATACAGCACCAGTTCCTTCAGGCGTATCTCTAAACTGACTGTTAGTCTGCAAGTTATTTAACAAATGAGAGTCAAAACAGCCTCTTCAGAAATAAACTTACTGGAGATCTACAGTGTATGTCTTTCACATTCAAGTTAAACAGAGACAGAAAGAAGTTTTACTACAGCCTTGTCATGGTTTCTGGCAAGGACTAATGTAAAACCATCAAAGACTTTTTCAAGTTTGCCCCTCAAAGCTTGCCTGGATTTATACATTCATTACAATACCCACGATTATTCCGCAGCATCTTGTGAAGATTTCAATAACATTTTGCTGGGAATAACAACAAGGATGCCAAGGTAGATTTTTCTGTGAGTGATTCAAATGACTTTCATTTATGCCATTCCAATCACAAACCGACAAATTAGTGTCCCAAGAGGTGAATTTGGTCCTGAGTGTCTGAATTTTGATAGCTGGAATGGAATGTGGAAAATGAGGAAAAGAGTTCATGACCTCTTGAAGCAGAAACATTTTGTTTGAAAAAAAATGCTGTGGGAAAGTTAAGACAAAGAGATATATTTTGCAACTCATAACATCTGATGCATCAGAACACCCAGAACATGGTAGCACCAAGACCCGAAACTATTTTGAACCTCAACAGCAGGTATAGTGTTATGATGTGTCTGCCTTGTCAGAAACAAGCCTCCGTATCTCAGTTTCACCACAAAGAACTCTTTAGTTTTCTGAGGAAGGCCTCTACAAATGAAGACTGACATAACAGTTCTTACTACAGTATTATCAAATACTGCTTGTGTATAATTTGCTCAGGTATAAATGTTGAACCAACCAAACACAGAGGTCACAAACGAGACAGATCAGACATACCACATCACCTTATTAATTAATACAATTACAGACAATTTGGCAAAGCGTTTTCCAAAAACAGGCACAATCTTTTGAAATTACTAAGTATCTGCGGGTGATAATACTTTTCAAACTTCTCAAGAAGTCATTTCAAAGAAAAAACGAATAATAACCCCATATCCTTATCAATTACATTTTTATAAAAATCTGGCGTACATACTTCAGGACTTTGATGCAGAAATGTGATGTGCGCAAAATGTAAAGATGCAATTTTCTTTTTGCCTCATGCTACCTCTGAGTCTCTAATGACATTCCAGGAGTCATAACTCACCTGCTGATGTAGGGTGGGGTGTGAGCCACGATTCAAACTCACTTCTACACCAACTCAGTAAAAAGATCATGGTTATATCTGTATGTGTGCCATTTCTGCCACAGATTTTCATGTATTGGCTATCCCTTGATAACAAAGGTTTCATTGTCTCCTGGTATAAATGTCATTGGGATTCCTCTAAAATCACAGAACACGTTAGATACATTATTCCTTTCATACTTCAGGTTTCATCTGTCTACTGGGAAAAGTGCACTTCATCAGTTCTTTCTTATGTCAAATCTTCAGTAATGTAACTCACTTGCAAATACATCACACTGTCTTGGTGTTAACCCATACTAGACCAAGTATGCTGACATTATAGCACAATAAACAACAGAGATTTCTAATAAACACCCCTTAAAGCCCAGCCTAAAAATGTGAAAATCTCCTGTAACAAAATTCTCTGCTCAGTTTTCAAGCAAGTTCTTATACTTTCATTCATGACACAAATTAGGCAAAGCCAGTTGTAAGGCCTTGGTGTTCGATACACAATTACAGTCAGAGAAAAAGAACACACAAGCAAAATGAGTAGATGCCTCTTCTTAAAAAAGAGAAAAAAGCAAAAAGCTCAAAAATACATAATTATTAGCTGTACCTTGATGCTATATGCAAATTGACCGTAATTCCAAGAAGTTGAAGAGGATCACTTACTGGGAGAAAACAGAAATATCTATAGAAATACATGTAACAGTATCTTTAGAATTTTGCTTTTTCACAAGACCAGCCATTGTAAACATTTCTCGATAGCTCAGAAGTAAAACTAGCATAGTGTTTGAGAGTGTAAGAATGGCTGTATATGGACAGATAGATGGAAGTTGCCCCCCTTCCTCAGCTCTCCAACGGAAGCCAAGAAAAAACACACAGAGTATAAGACAGAAGCAGGGAGCTGTACCTTCTTGATATCCTCTCAAGTCCCAGCAATCTGCAATTCTCAGACTTCCTGAACTTCATGTAATTCTGTTTTTAATAGTTCTGAGTGAGATTTTCTTTCATGGTTGTTTTATTAAAACCTTGTAAAGCTCTAGCATCCATATCATCTTCTAACTATAAGCTGCAGTTGAAATTTCTCATTTTGCGGAGAAATACCTAATTCACTTTGTTTTAAATCTGCAGCCTGTTAACTTCATTTTGATCTTGTAAAATCTGTCTGGAGAGAGGAACATCAATGGAATTTTTGTGCAACCTACATTAAGTATCAGAGGAGATAACTGCAGAGAGATAATGTTATTGTGGCTCTTGCAAATAAAATGCAAGTTTTTCAGGTTAATTAAGTTGTTCAGAGCTCTGCCTCTGCTGATACTAGTTTAATAAATTTATCTTCTGATTTCATTTAGTGGTCCATATGAAAATGATTTATTCTGTCCATTTCCAAGTTTAAGATGTTAATCCACAGGTTAACAAAAAAATTAAAGTGCAATTGTCACTGTAATTAACCATCTCAAAATATGAAAACTTACACCTGTGTGGATCTAGGAAATCAGTTATACTTTCAAGTTCTTCAACTCGAATCAATACAGTTTTGGAAAGTCACTGATAATGACTTCAACAGTAAATGATAATTAAAGAAAAAATGTCACGTTTCACAGACAAAAGGTAAAGAAAGGGTTAAAAATCAGAGTTCAATGAGGTGAGATGTAGTATGTTAACAAATCCATTTTTCTTATGCAGATTATTTTATTCACTAGATTTCTGTATCCCTAGCTGTTTATCTTATCTCCATTACTATGGTCACTTACAAATTTTACTAAGAGTAAGTTACGTGTTTTTACTTATATATTAAGGGGGAACTCGTGTTTACTTGTTAACAAAAAAAATAAAATGTTTGCATGTGAGCCAAAATTAATGGCTGGAGCATGGTCTTTATGTCCTAATGATGGCCACCTTCTCTGCAAGCAGAGTCTTCCAGATAAGGGGCCTCTGGAAGGCCACCTCTGGAGGCTGCCCACTGACTTTTGGAGTTTCAGCTGCTGAGTGATACCCAGCAGCTAATAGGTGATATAGATGTGATGACAGGTTCTGTATTTACTTACGAAGTGAGTCAATTCTCCCTGTTCAGCTTGTGGGAAATCATTGGGGAAAAAAAAAAAAGAAAAATGAAAAAAAGAAAAGAAGGAAAAAAATTGTTTAGTCTCAGTTCAACCAGAAATGACACACACTAAATAAACTCTGAATGTTGGCCAGCCTTTATCTTTATTTAGCATATTTGAGTAACTCCTTTCTTGATGTGGGATAAAAGAGGATTAGTATCAGCCGATCATTCAGGGACAAACCAAAAGATCTGAACTTGCTCTCTCAAGCATCAGAACAGTCCAAAGGACCATTTTTCGCAACTGCTCTGAGCCATTTACAATATTGCAGTTTGATATAGTATTATGATTAGAGTAGATTTCTAGAGCTAAAATGTTTTCCTAAAACAAGCAGACCTTTAAGAGCCACCAACATCACAGGTGTCTTGAAGCTGTAAAAGTCTCAGACTTCACCTTTTGTATACTCCCATATTATTGGGCTTCATTCTTTTCTAGATCTTGGTTCATTCTTTTCTAGATCTTGGATACAAATTTCAAAGAATAGAAGGGGTATATTTTCCTTCTTGATTCAATAGGGCACCTAAATCTGTTCTTCCCCTCAAAAAAGTTTAAGAGCTCTAGCAATATTCTGCTATTAAGTACCTGTAAGTTTTTTACTTCTTACACACTGCCTTACAAATGTAACATTTCAGCATAGGTGTTTTAGTGCAGGTTTTGATATCCATCTGTTATAAATCACCTGACAATAGAAAGGAATTTAAATATGCCTACCTTTGGTGAAAGTAGGCTGCATTTGCATGTGGTAACATAGGTAAAAGCTAATATATAATGTATTATTATGGTACTTAACAGTCAAGCAGTTTTCCAATACTTCTTTTAAAAAGAGTTATCCTCTAATGCTTGGCATAGAATTGAGTAAAAGCAATAAAATCTTACTTACAAAAGTGCTCTTAGGTTTGAAGAACCTAAATATTGCAAATAAACTAGTTTTTTAAAAAAATAATTAAAAAAAAAAAAAGGAAGCTCTGAAACACCAAGTGCTAAGCATAAGGAACCTCAAGAAAAATCAGTTCATGTTCCTACAAAAGCACAGTGGAAATGTCTTCAGATCTCTCATTGTTCTGACCATTTCTAAAGAAAACAAATATAGCAGTGGTTTTTTTTTTAATGGATAATTTTCAAGGAGATTGTTTTATGTCCTGTTTTCTGACAGTACCACTGTTCAGTGGAAGCCTCATAGACTACTTTCTTAAGGCAGGCTATAACTCATCTCACGTATTTGCACAAATCCTGATGCAGTGCTCACAACAACACAAGTACTATTCACTTATCAGTAAGCTCATGTTCTCAGAAAGGAAATTGGTCTAAGCAGTCCCTTTAAAATATAGGTGACATCACACCAACTTTAGTTATGCTACATCTTCTGCCCAGCAATTGTCTCAGATTACAGATAATAATAGATAGTAACTGAAGGCCTGCTAGAAGATATCAGAAAATAATATGCAACACCATATGTAACACTGGCATCTGGTGACCACTACTCAATAAGTGAACTTCCTCATTTTCCAATTAAAAAGTTCAAAAAACACTTCCCACATCACACTGGTTTCTCCAGTCTCAATTGCCTATCCACTTTTATGTTTCAGAATTTGCAAACCCATCTAGAAGAGACCCATTAAAGAAGCAGGAAAACAGAAAGCACACTGATGATCAGTAACTACATCAACTTGTTCTCTTCCCAGTCTTCGATTTCCAGGAAAGAACAAGGATGTTCAAATGGCACAAAGCAAGAAGCACTCCACTGAACTGCAGGCTTTGCTCAGAGAGTCGTATTAAGAAAGTTGTAAAACATCCCAGCTACAATTTTCTCTTTTATCAAGAGATACTGCAGCAAGTATGGAGACTACACATCAAAGTTGTTCTTAGGTGAATAATTATTCCTTTCTGGAACGTGCTCTTGATTCTAAGACGATGAATTTCTTACCATAATATTTACTAGTCAAAACAAGATTTCATTATCAAGATTCCTGCACAATTACCTTAGCTTACAAGACTCAAGATGTTTTATACTTTCATACATCAACACTGACTACAATCAGATAATACAGACCGTGCTCCAATTCCCCAGTGACTTTTTTCACTTGAACCATAAATAGGGAGTATTCAATGGAAAGAAAACAACTCCAGATTTTATGAGCTTAGATAAACCTGTAGAGTAATAGGGGAAATGTCTATTGTTTTTACTGACTAAACTGCACATTGTGTACAAACTACAAACACAAGAACAGACATTAAAGAAAAGAAAAAAAGTTTCATGTTGGTTTCCATTTTCCAAAGAAAGTTTCACTTTCAAAAATCATGAGAGAGTTGTGATTTCTCATCCACTTTATACGGCTAACTTTGAGCTTTTCCATTAATTAAACAGCTTATTTTCATACATTTTCTATAACTTTCTCATCCAAAAAAAGTTCCTAAAAGTGATGAATTCAAACAAGTTTGCAGCCACTTAACATTCTCCACAGAAAGTACTGACATTGTGTTGTGATGTCCACAACTTCAATTTCTGCCTATTTCGGAGTCCCTATCAAAGTCTACTTTGAATCAAAGCATGATTGAGTAGTCATCAAATATCTGAGTTATATTACAGCCACATAAGGTACACAGTGGTTTTGCAAAATTTTCAGAGACATTATGTGAAATATTTCTGATACATTCATGACATCCTGATAGCAAAGCTGAGAAAATGTGGGATAGATGAGTGGACGGTGAGGTGGGTTGAGAACTGGCTGAC
>WBMW01000103.1:34330-163940 GCA_013396635.1 Penelope pileata
TTTTTTTTTTTTTTTTTTTTTTTTTTTTTTTTTTTTGGAGGGGAGTGAGGTTGGTTTGACCCTAGAGAGATGAAAAATTGATTTGGAACATTATTTTTTTTTAATGCAGGAGACAGGAGAGAATGTTTACATGATGGCTGGAGTAGGGAATCACCACAAGGCTGGTTAGATAGCTTCAACAAAATTAGATAAACCCAAAACATATAAATAATTAACAAAACAGAATTAACAATATTTTTCTCTGGCTGTCCTAGTAAGAGCTTTTTTTTTTTTTTTTTTTTTATAAAATACTCATCAATGTAATGCCTGAATATCTTTTGATAATACATTAAAATTATGTCTACATCATGGCAAATGGGCACACTTCCTCGTCCCCAGGACTGTGGCATCACCTCAGATCCATAACACAAAGCAAACAAAATTAATCACACAGATTGACATAAGGTTGTGCATCCTCTCCTGCTTCATACCCTGTTCTGGTTTTTTGGTTTGTTTTGCACAGAATGGACATTATGCAGAGTGGGCTCCTGTTCTGTCCCAAATTAGATGAATGGAGAACCAGTGTTCACGCACATGCTACAGAGAGCACCTGCCTCACACATTAGACAAAGCTAAAATTGTACCAGCTGCATCTGGCTCTGTTTGCTTTTTAATGATTTATATGTGTAATATTTTTGCAATGCTATTGCTAGATTTTCCACATGCTCTTTTATTAGCAACATCACAGTTGATTTCCTATATGTTTCCTATAAATGTTTTGTACAGTTCTTGTTCGTGGCTTTTTTCTCTATGTTTTTCTTGTCTTGTTCTCCTGATAGTATGGCAAAGCAAAAATTATTATTATTATTATTATTATTATTTTTTTTTTAAGTCTGAGTAGCTTGAAATGGAAATAAAATCTCAGAAGATAAAAATACTCCATCTGTAAATTCAGTGAGCCCAAAACAGAGGTTTGTTCCATTTTTCACTCTGCATTTGATAACTTATTTTTATAACAATTAAAACTTGACCAAAGCATTAATTATTTCTATCTTCTACATTTAAATTAAATGTAAAGAGCACTGAAGTCTAAGTGTTGTCTTTTTTTTTTCAAATATAATTCAAAGGGTTCTGAATTAGTCTCTAATATAATGCCTTGACCCATTTCACTTCTATATTGTTTTGTACTTTCAGGCTACTTGGCAACAACAGTTCTTTCACAATGATAGTTTCCCTCTTTTATAAAATGCACCTAGCCAGCCTACTTGCCTTATCTCCTTATTATCAAATAACTTGAACACTTCTGCCAGTTAGTGGAACCCCTAACACAGGTTTGTTTTATGGTCTGTTGACCAATTTGATTCGGAAAAGAGATACAAAAGTATCTTCAGATTATTCATGGATTTATACCAACATTTGCTACAAGCTTATCCTTTACTTCTCAAGACCTTTCCTTTTTAGTAAAGGTATAAACCATTAACTGAACAGCTCTTCGAAAATGATCAGTAGCATGACAGTCAACTTAGCTGAACTCTCAAACCACTCAAATATTAACACTCAAACATCTTATTTTTGTCAATTAGAGGGTTTGAATCTCTGAGTAAATTGCTTTTGGAAACCTAGTCTTTTTCAGCTCCAAAATAGGAAGAAGAGCATGGGGTAATGCAATAAAAACACTATCCAAGTGAGAGAAGGAGAAAAAAGATCTCCTTTCTCAAATTTGTAATGGTTAAATGTCATGAATCCAGGGGCCAGAACTCAGCTCCACTCCTCTACCCAAGATGTTGGCATCTAGAATAAACTACCTGTATGGGCAGACCCTGAGGAAAGCACTGAGAGAACAGTATCTTCAGACAGCTCCAACTCAATACATACCTACAATTGTTTTAAAAGGTTAAATTTAGGTGAGATTCATCCTTCTCTGCTGATTTTTGTAGCAGTCAGTAATGTCATGTTTGACACTGTATGGTTATTCTTTGAAATCCAGCCTACAGTAGTAAAAGAAATCAATAATGTATCATAGTCCAATAACCCATTCTTGCCTGCAAAACATTTCCTTTTCCCTTTTCTACAAACATGCCATAATCAGCATAATGTCTGTGTGTTCACCCTGTTTCTAAGTAAATGTTTCATTCCAGTAATTCTCAGTCCATGGAAATATAAGTGTTTCAGAACACAACTCAGTGCTTGATAGACACAATAAATCTTTCTCTGTCTTTTCTTTTGCCAGTATTCTCATCAGTGTGTTTTTGATCAGACCTAACTCACAGCGCTTTTATGATTTTTTCCTGAACTGGTTTATTTCCGCTGTAATTAAGCTTTTTTCCTTTTTGAGGTTCTAAGACTCCCACCATTCAGTAAAATTGATGGTATTCACACTACTTGGGCCTGATATTGATCTCAAGGATTTCCATTTATTTTCCAGATGTTTTTTACCAAGTTGCTACCTAATCGAGCTATGTTTTTATATCCAACTAAATACTTGCTTTAATGAGAGCCATTTCAACAGGGAGCATTGGCAGGTACTTCACAATTTCTATTTTTGTCTGTAATCTGTGCTGTGCTAGTCAAAATAATAAAACAATGACTCCCTTATAACAGCAGACCTGAGGTGTCTACAAAGGCAAAAGTTTAGAAACATTTTCTTAAGAGTTTTCATTACTTGGTGAAGTCAATACAACACTTCAAGATTCTCAGAGAGTTGCAGGAGAAGGTTGTCACTTAATAGATGTCCAAACAACACTCTGAAGTTTTGCACATTAAAAGCAAGACTTCTCTTGCAATTCTGCACCTTGGCCTCTCTTCAAGGTCTGTGGATCCACACAGTGGTAGATACACGGACTTCAAGCATGAAATATTTTAGGATATTGGTAAAGGAACTCTGGTGATTTCCCTAGATCTCATTCCAAAAACTTTCACTACTGCAGAAAAGGTTGATTAGCCTAAGTATTGTATCCTTTTAACAGACTGATCAATTCTAAAGCAAGTCAGCTGCTCTGCAGTATAGATGGAAGGACAAAGGCAGCCTCTTTACAGTCAGCAAGAGGTACATCTTTCCCTGCTGAGCAGTTCAGCTTGCACGCAGTGCCACAATCAATATTTATATGAAATGCAGTTTTCTTCAGGCAACATTTTTAATAAATGATTTGCCTATAAAAGAGATGAATACATAACCAGCCATATTTTCCGTCTTTCTCAACTCCGTCTTTCAAAAGACCTGGTAGAGACCTCAACACAAACCTGGAAGACTACAGCATGTTGTAAGGCCTTACAATACGATTTATGAGAGCTTTCTTTAATATGTTCAGCAGCTAAAGTACTCACTGTCTGACATTACAGCTAGCAAAATAGCATCGAACAGAATAACCACTCCAGACAAACGGTCAAATTTATGTTCATTGTTATACCTTCATGTTGTAATGTTTAAAATATACTATGATCACCAGTTACTGAAATCAGGTAGTCATCAGTTAACAGCAGCTTAACTTTAATAATTCTATGCCTGTATCTCTCCCTGGATGAAGGGACTTGGTAGGACTCAATTAAACATGCTTCAGTACAAGATATTATCCTTGTACTTAGTATCAGGCTAATGTACTTAGTATTAAGCTGTGAACTTAGCATCAGGCTGAGAGAGCTGGGTTTGTTCAGCCTGGAAAAGAGAAGGCTCCGAGGTGACCTGATAGCTGCCTTTCAATATCTAAAGGGGAGGCTAAAAGAAAGAGGAGAACACACTCTTTAGCAGAATCTGTGGGAATAGGACAAGGGGGAATGGCTTTAAACTGAAAGAGAGGGGGGTTAGGGTAGATTTAAGGAAAGTTTTTTACAGTAAGGGTGGTGAAGCACCGGCACAGGTTGCCCAGAGAGGGGGTGGGTGTCCCCATCCCTGGAGACATTCAAGGTCAGGCTGGACCAAGCTCTGAGCAACCTGATCTAGCTGTAGATATCCCTGTACATCGCAGGAGAGTTGGACTAGATTACCTTTAAAGGTCCCTTCCAACTCTATGGATCCTCTGATTCTATGATTAGTATTCAGTTAAGGTCCAGACTTTAAACAATTATGTAAAACTGAACCAACACGAAATTCTCTTAAGATGGGAGGCCAAAGAACGAAGAGTGACTTCAGCTTCTCCAAGTCTTCCTGGTCTACTGGGGGCAACTACACCACTGACAATCTGCACACCTACTTCAGTTACATCATCTCTTGATGTTATTGCTGTCTGTGGTGCTAAATCCTACTGCTAGACCCAATGAAGTGTCTGCCCCTTCAAGGATCATTTAAGCTTTGCTTTGACTACAAAAGAGTGAAGAATTACAACTCATCACCTGTAACTGTGACACTTTCCAGGTCAGCACAAATTCCTGGGGCCAGGAGTTTTGCCTAGAAACAGTCTCTTCTCAAACCTCTGCTTTGGCTGCCCACCACAGCCCTGACTCCTCTTCTACTTCAATGACTAGACATGACTGCTGTGCTGCTCAAGTCCTGCCACATTCCTATATCATTTTGCCTCTCATGCTCTCACTCATTCCTTTCCTTCAATACCCTTTGCAACATTGTCTTCTGCCACATTGTTTTGGCCTTCAAGGAGCCCTTCAGTTAAAACAGATTTTCTCTCTCTTTTTTTTTGGTAATAACCAAGAAAAAATTGACCCTAGAATATTTCAACACAAAGGACTTGATCCACAGCAAGTGGATCTTTTCTTCAGACTCTAGTAACAACTCAAATCAAGACTCACTATCTTATTTGTCATCGATAAACTTTCTGAAATGCAGTATCTCAATCATGAATACACATGGAAAAAGGCTAAAATCCAGTGTTATTCCATTTTTTTTTTTGCAATTTTTATTCACAGATCAGCTTTTGAGTTTCAGCCTTGCTAAGAGCCACTGACAAGTCACCATCTGAGTCTAACTGAGCTGCTGAGGGTAAAGCTGGGCAGTTAAAACAGCTGCTTTGATCACCTGCCAACCTGAGAAAGCAACACAACTCTCTAATGCTTTCTGGTAAGTGTTATATCAGACATTTGATAGAAATAGGAATTCTATTTAAAAGCTTTAATTGGTTGTTCTTTCACTACCTTATAAGTGACACAACCTTTTATTAATCTGGTGTACAATTTACAAAACTGTTTTTGCAGATTAGTCAACAAGGTGTTAAAGAAATGTTTCCCTACATATTTCTTATTTTATACCTTAGATTATAATTCTAGTTTTACTAAGAGCTATTCTTTGATACAAAAAGTCCAACTTAGCATATGAACGTTTAAGTTTCTTCAACAAATCACATACTTGAACAGAAAGACAAATAAGCAGTCATAAAATTGAGTATTTCACACAATGAAACATGATCTAGGGGTAAAAAAGACTGGATTCAACCACCAGAGTCTTAACAGGGACAAGAGAAAACTGGGAATACAAACACTGTCAAATGCACAAACACCTGAATATTTTGTAGGTATGATAATTCCATGCATCCACAAAAATAAATAAATAAAATCTAATTAAAAATGCATATTACATTGCTTTTAACTGTTTTCAAATATCTCGAGAATAGAGAAACTGACAATGTGGCAAAACTGCAGCCTAAAATAAGTTTTCATGGCCTGTAGGGCCAGAAATAAGGAGCAAATACTACATACTGAGTCAGTTAACTAAAGCAGCTTGTTATCTTTTCATTTCACTGAGAAACTCCCTGATCACTACAAAATACATGATACATATAAAATGCTTGTACACCATACACATGTACACCATAAACACATGACTGATGGTAGGTTCTTAAAGAAATCTTTGGGGACCTCAATGGGGCTCAGTTTTTAAGAGTACTTCATACTTCACATTAGTCACCCTGTGAGGAAGGTATAGGTTCTCAACTATGGTAAGCCCTTGTTCATGATCTTACTGTGTTTCCCAAGATCAAAACTTCATCTATGTAGACCTCAATACTCTCCCTCTAGTATGTCATCAAGAATGTGTTGTATTTTCCTGCGAAACACCTCAGGTGCCAAGCACAACCTAAATGGCAGTTTGAGGAAACAGTGTCTCAGAGGGTATGTTGAATGTGTGCAAACATGTGCTCTGTTTTTGTAAGGGCACCAGCCAGATCCCTGCTGATGTATCAAGTGTAGAAAAATATTTGGCACCAGACCGAAGCCCCAGAATTTATCCTGTTGCAGGTAGTGGAAAAATGTGCCATTTTTAGTTATTCAATTCTGTTGGGCCCATGCATAAATGAAGCATTCTGTCTTTTTTGTTGTGCACAGATCAGTAAGTCTATCTGCTTGGCTGGTGCTTCCAGGTATGATGAGGTCTGAACCTTTGCTACTTGCATTTTAGCTTCTGTTTAAATTGGGAGGTATTTGCCAACAAGAATGAATCACAGGACAGGTGCAGAGAGGTCTTTATGTTTCAAGTGCAGGCCCTAATCTCTGCTCTTTAAATAAACCCAGCCTGTTCTTCAAAGCTCCTCAACAGTCTTCCACAGTTCCAAAGAGTTTCCACTCTGGAGGAGCTTTTAAGCATCCGTTTTGTAACTCAGAGTCACCTCTTATTTTATACCCAAAAATGTTTACTAAATGGGACTCTTTCAGAGGCAAGTACCCAACAGAAGTTTAGTTCACCACTTTAATTCAACTGAAGCCTTACTACTGTATGAATCATTTCCACTGGTTCAAGTAACTCCTTCTGAAAAGTACTGAAGAGGAGAGAAGCCCAGTCACAACAGACACAATACAAGAGCAGGTATGCAAACTTCTTCATCTTGGAGATTAAGGTCCAAGTTTCCACAGGGATTCCAGCTTTAACACTCATGGTGATATTTTGGCAACCTTGTCAATTATCTTCTAGTCATGCTTAGAGGACCCAGTCATCCTGAAAACCCTTCTGTGCTCATCTAATACATTTTAGAAATATGTTAACAGTTATATTTGCACTTTAAAATTTGAATCTAATTAGACTAGGTATGGTTTATTTCATTCATTTCCAGTAAAAATAGATGTGTCTCAATATGCTTTTTTCTTTTCTAAGCATTGAGAATCTCTTAACATTCAGACATTCATATAATGATCTTTAGTAAAAGTTTAAAAGACTACTTCATAAATGCTTGGAACAAATATATCCAATAAAAAGACAATTTCCTTTTCATAAAGTGTTAGGCCTTCCGAATAATAGAATAATGTTTATGGCCTCCATTCTTACTTAAAATCAAGTTTGTTAAGGAAAGAAAAGCTAGTCACAAGCATATTTCTAGTCAGTACCTCATGGTGAAGAGCTACAAAAACGTAACTGCCTTCTGACACAAAGGTTGAAACAGCTGTTACATTGAAATACCACAGATAAGCAAGATTTAGGATGTCTGGACGTATACCGTGATATAAATAACAAAGCACATAAGAATTCGGAAACCAAAAGTTTCTCCTAGCACAGTTTCCTCCAAGTTTCCTCCAAACACAACCCTCATCAGGTTTCCACTGAAAACAATGTCTGTGTAGAAGATAGAAAAAAATATGGATAGCAGAAACATCTAACCTCTTCCCAAGAATCATCAAGATTTATAGTACACAGTGTGGCTGAAAGAGATTTCTAGCACCAGAAAAGCAGTAAGCTTCAGATTGACCAGAAACACGAAGGAGTAACCTTTCCTTCATTGACTTGCTACAGAGCAAACAGGACCCCATGATCATAGAATCACAGAATAGCCTGAGTTGGAAGGGACCCCAAGCATCATCAGGTTCCAATCCTGCCCTACCTCCACAACATAAGGCAATTCCTCTGCAGCATTCAAAGACATTATTTGTGATTTAAAATAAAAAAAAAAGGGCAGAAAATGAATCTCTTCTATCATTAACCTTAAATCTTCTTAAGACTGAGACACATTAATGAGCAGATCGCTGTTTTGGCAAAATTATTCTAAATTATCATCCCATGCTTACTATGAATAACTCTGAGCATACTTTAACTACAGATACTGTTTTATTTAAGCTTTGAAGTTTTAAGGTTTGAATAGACTTTACATGTCTATTATAGGAATAGTAGAATAACTTCCCTCTTAAGCACCCATATCCATACTTGGATTTTGGTGTAATCCAAGCAGAGGAACACCTAGTGGTAAAACTATCTGTGACTTGTTACTAAACTATGACTTTCTCTCTTGTTGCCTTATCAGTGTTAGACTTGTGATCTGGCATGTTCATTTTTCACTGACAGAAGTGAAGGTCTTACTGATGAGGAAATCAAGACAGCATGAGTGACATTTTCAATAAGATATACTATTACAAGTAAATGCATGGATATATGGAAAAACGAAGCCTTCCTTCAGAGAGAAATCTTTGTCTTACTTCATTCAGTACCTTTTTTCTTTCTAAACTGAACTGCATTCAATGAAGTTGAAAAATCAGTTGCCAAACCATGTGTTTCCTTACTTTAATCTCTGTGTACAAGGTCTTAAATTCATGTTCAAAGAACATTACTTGGTAACAGCCTGAGGAATAAATCACAGTAGTGCTTTCCCCTGTTTCCAGCTACTGTAGCTAGAATCTTTATAAGCAGTTTTTAATGCATCTAATAGAAAAAAATCAAAAAATACTACTGACATCAAGGAAAGGAAATATTATATGGATAAAGTTTGGCCTCTATGATGCATTTTAGACTGAAAATCACAATGCATATGTCACTTAAATGTGACCAGTACAGTTTCTCTAGGAATAGCCAATGGGAGAGGGGAAAAAATGAGCCCAGTGTAACTTGAAATTGGCTTAAGAACTATTAATAAGAGATCTGATGAGAAGGGCATTTGTCTACAGAACTGAGTAAATATGAAGTATTTCCACCATTCATTTTTTCAAACACTAAATCACTAAAACATAAGCCAGTATCAGAAAAATAGTCCAGAGCCAACACATCTATGGTCCAAAATGAGTTGGTTAAAATAACTTAATAATTATACCTCTTACAAATATGCTTATGTTCTCGTTAAGAACTATTTTTAAAATGCTCCAGAAAAGCAAACAGCCATACAAATAGTTTGCTGCATGAAGTGCCAACTGAAACAAGCATGTAATAACATTGTGAAATTACATTATCTGACACATTTCAAAAGCTTATTCAGGTGCTTATTTAAGCCCATAAAACCCGTAGGGAAATAAAGACAGGATGACATTTCAGTCAGCTTACCATAACATTTTTCTAGTGAAATTGCATAGCAACATATTAGAGATGCTGAAAAAAATGTCAGCAGCAAAAGCAAATGCTAAATGCTTCTGTGGAAGACTAATGCTGCTACTATTAAGGTAACATCAGCATATTAAAAAGGCATGACAGTCTTAAATGCAGTTTACTGCACTGAATATATGCAGTGAAAATATCATAAAACATCTACACTCTAAAATGAGAAAACAAGGCAGTTTATACCACACGCTGTGTGAAATCTGTTTCTCAGATCATTCTGCCAATACATACAATTTGGAGGAAACCACCAAACTTTTCATTAATCTGTGAACAAGCAGACAAGAATATCTCAGTGTCAGAGCTTTTCATAGATAAAATAAATATTCAGGAAAACATCTTTATGTAGTCATCAGTTCACACACTGGAACGAGAGACACTACTGTATCTTGTGCGATTTCTGGTCCAAAAAAATAAACTAGAAAGCAAGAATTGGATGCTATGAAAGGTCTTGTTCATACTTAACTGAGATTCTTTCAGTGACAGAGATACCACGACAAGGTATCCCTTTCCCCATGACCTAGTTCATCTGTAAGTTAATTCAGATCAGACTACACAGGGAAAGTTATACTTAAGAAATGGAAAAAAAAAAATAAAAGTTGTGATTCTGAATATCACAAAGGGAATACAAGAGACAACACTATTCAAAACCCATAAAGTACCAAATCATGAAGTTTTAGTCATCTGTTTTCCATAACTTAGTCACCTATATATTCTTTTCACACCTAAATAGTCACTGAAGTTGCACCAAAAAGACTGTCGGATCAAGATCTAGATGCTAAATGACTCACAGTTGGAAAAAGACAAGTAGAATAAGCACTTCACCATCTGAAATTTTATTCTTCCTTGCTCTCCCAAACACACAACAATCTCTTCCAAATCTATTTCCCAAACCATTCTCTACCCATTATACTATTTCCCAGGAGAAACACATGTTGCCTTGACTAAGAAAAAAAAAAGATGGAAAAGAAACCAGAGAGAGATGAAAGTTAACCATCTTCGATGGTTACATCTCTAGACACATATGAAGGCAATATGATCTCCTCAATGCAGTACATGTCTTTGGGCTCTTCATGCACTTTTAATTCATTTTTATATCTCATTGATATTATCTTTCAGCAGCGTCTGCTTTTTAATCACAGTACAAGTGGATTAGCACCACTGTGGTGGAGCTCTCAGCAGTACTGATGCCTTAGGCTGCAAGTTGTCTAGCTTTACCTGAAAAACATTTCTGAATACATAATCACGTTTCCATCTAAAAATCTTCCCTCAAAAGAAATATGTGATGCAATGAGATTGGCAAAAAGCTTTTTATGTATTCTTATAAACATGTGCTTGTTCTTAATCAAGAGACTCAAATATTTTCCACCTAGAGCAGAAGCATACTTCATTTGTTGAAGACAGTACAGCTTGTAGGAAGTATTTTATTTTCATTCTACTAATCTATTATTAAAAGCCATCTTGTGTAAAGCACAATTTTTGGAAAAGTCTTGGAGGAAAGAAATAAAAGAAACAATTTTTCCTCATTCTATTACACACAGAAAAATACAAACGAGGTTTTGAACATTGCTGCCTGGAGAGGTTCATCCCCAGCCTCATACAGTAGTGAGTTACGTCAGCTGTGCCAATTTACACTGATACAAATCCACCCTTAATCCAACACTAAAAGGGGCAGAATGTTTAACTCAGTTAACAGCACAGGCTCAGAGAACAGCTGACCAGGTATATCTGATGAGGGAGTAAACCCCTGCACTGGAACATACAAGTGGCTTGAAAGCCCACAGGACAGTTTGAATCCTAACAATCAAAAACTGACCCCACATAAGGCAGTGGAAAAGGCCAAACTGAAACAGCGTTCAGTTAAAAACATCAGTCTGTGAATCCCCTTCCAACACCATCAGTTTGCCTTGACCATAGCTCAATAGAGATCACTTGAGAACAAGGAGATCAGAGAAAGAGGACAAGTACAAAGTGAAGAAAACAAGAGCACTTCCTTTTGGAAGGTTACACAGAAGAATTTGCCTTTGGATATAAACAGTTCTGATCAAATAGATAACTTCAGTAGTTTATTATAAAAAAACACAAGTGTCTCATACAGATAGTACATCTGAGTCTTGAGTGTTCTGTTCATAGTATTTGTAAGGACTAAAAAATCTTAATTACAATATATGCAACTGCTAGAGGAAGAAGTCACCCCTCCTAGTGGAAAAAAAAATCTTCATTTTCTGCCAGCCCTCATGACATCAGACCTAAAGGGAACAAGTACCATCCAGTGCCACCTTTCTTTGGCATTAATTTGTGTTCTCACACCCCCACAGACAGAAGTGATGACAAAAACTAAACCTGAGTTATGGGGCACTTCAGCAAGAATACGAGGTTCTTTGAAAGAAGCATATAATGTATCCATTAGATCCTGATTTTTTTTTTAATCCCCAACTCATGCTCACAAGCATCGGTTAAGCTTAATTCCAATAAATAAAAAACTCTGAAAATTGAGAAAGTAGTTCCCGGATAAAGAGCTTTCAATCAGGATTGTCATTTAACATTATTTTTCTCAAGTGACGATTCAAGATGTTTTCAGAGGGATTTAAAAACTATGTAATTTGTTTTCTGAAAATGTTAAATGCTCAGCATTGTTGCTTACTCTCGTACCTTTCAGAATACATCAATAATGAATGAATATCATAATCCATCATGTCAAAATCTGCTCTGACGACTAATAGATCTGTAAATATCCATTTCAAATTTCCTATTCAAGGGAACTCTAGCAATAAAAAAACAAGAACTCTATAGAAATACAAACAGAAAACTAACTCTAAACTTATGCAGGTTCTCAGTTAAAAGAGAATGGATCAATAGCTAAATTGAATTACCGCAGAAAAATTCTTACTTCTCACCAGTTCCTATACCCACAAGAACATCATAGAATCATAGAATGGCCTGGGTTGGAATGGACCCCAAGGATCATCAAGTTGCAACCCCCCTGCCACAGGCAGGGCCACCAGCCTCCAGATCTGGTACTGGATCAGGTTGCCCAGGGTCCCATCCAACCTCGTCTTGAACACCTCCAGCGATGGGACATCTACAACGTCTCTGGGCAGCCTGTGCCAGCACCTCACCTCATTCAGAAAGAATTATAAGTATTATCAGGCCTCTTTTTCTCCTCTGGAAGGAAGGGATGCAAGCCTACATCTCTATTGTTGTTTTGGCTTGCAGCAATACTGTGGTTTGCAAGTGAATCCCCTTATCATTCACATTTGCAAACTTTGGTTCAATCGTTAGAGCACTTTCCATGACTTGAGCTCTATTCCCTCCTGATGAAAGTAATCTGGAAGCAGAACCACGCAAATCCCTAACACAGCTAGGGACATGAGGGAACAAAACTTTGTCCTTTGGGAAGTTTCAGACCACATGAGGGGTTAAGGAAATGTCTTCTGATGGACAAAACTAAACCCTCAAAATCACAAACAAAGTATACACAGAGGCCTCAGTTTCAATTGCTTTGACGTGCTTATCCATTTGTCTTGTACCAAACTACTCGTTAATGTAGGTATGGCTGGTCTCAATCATATGTGAGGAGAGCCAGGGTGTGAAGCTTCCTGCCTTCTGACAGTAGATCCCATGAGCAACATAAGAGTTGCCACATCTGCTTTCTATTTATCAGAGATATTAAAAGATAGAAGGGAGCCAGCAAAAGTGAAAAGGAAAAACAAACACAATAAGCGTAAACAATAAAATGAACGTCAATTTTAAGTGAATGCATGATTAGATGTTGCAAATTAATGTTCTACTTTTATTCCAGGAAGGTGCCCAATTAGCACACAGCATGCACTAGCAAAGATTGATTTCTTTACACTTTTTCATGTAGCTTCTGTACGAAATGATTTAGTGTAGTTTATAGATTGACTAAATCCCACGTCAGAGAAGTAAGGCTGTCTCAAGGTGCAAAAAAGGCCTCTTTCATAGCAAAATGACAATAAAATACGTACACATGTATTTAGCTGTCATGTTATTTGGCTATCATACGGTATCAGGACAGCTGCAGACCACATGAACCACATCAAGTCTAGGTCCTTTGTGGGATACAAGACAATGACAGCAGAATCCTGTTTTCTTCCCTTCTGATCATATAGCAAACATTCGTCTTTTTTTTAAAGAAGTAAACTTTTTGAATTGCTAAATACCATTTTCAAGAGTCATTTCAAGAGTTTATATGATAGTACTAATGGATTCAGTTAGAATTTCCCACGAGTGATTGAAACACTATTTACCATTTGGAAACCAAAGGGGGAAAACAGTAATTAAATGTCAAGCATCAGAAATAAATATTTGCTGAAGTCAGTGAAGAATAATTCCATGTTAACAAAATTTATTGCATAAAAAGTCACTGAAAGCTTCTAAGATAACCTCGTTTGAAAAATATTTTGCTCCTAACATAAAGCCAACAGATTAAGCAGAACTCTCACAGAATTCTCCTTCCATTGCTCAAGCTATACCAAGAAAATCTGATACAATTGTAAAATGGAGAATTACATTAAGTCTTGGTTTTACACTGGTGACACACAAAGCAGATGGCTAATCAAATACCTTTTTCTCTGTGATTTCAGTTCTACTCTTTCCCCACAAAGACCACAACTCCAGCCAGGAGATGCATCTGAATTGATAATTACAATTACTAGACTACAGCTAAAAGCTACAGAACTCATTCCAATCATCTTCCAAAGGTTTTCTAAGAGTACACACCCAGTATTTTCATCATAAGAAACAGAAGACAAAAACAGGATTCTCCACTATCCTCTTATTCCCATAGCCTTATCAAACAATCCGAGCAGAACATGTTCTGGTAAAGTTTTAAACATTGGTAAAAGTTTTATTTTGTAGAGTATGTGAACATCCCTTCTGTAGATACTACTTTTTCATTTTTTTTTAAAAAAAAAAAGAAAACAACTATTTCCCTTCCGCAGATATCAAGACATTGTAGAATTAACTTAATTATGGCATTCCAGTGGTGGAGGTATCAAAACCTTCAGAATTTAAGCCCAAAGCCAACTGGCAGAGAAATTTCAAATGAAAACATTTACCCCACAACATATTTTGAAAAAAATAGTGTGCTCTTTGAAGCATGATTTTAGATCAAATCTATGGTAAAGTAGGACTTACAGAGATCTGTTCATAGCACACGTAGGTATAATGTCCTAATCCATTTATTCCAGAACACAGAACTTGTAGCAATGTCCACTTTTCCATTTATGCTTTCTGTGGGTTCCTCTTGAATATTCTTGCTGCTCTGTATCTTTTTCCTCTTACCTTTCAGACACAGGC
The DNA here is from genome assembly GCA_013396635.1 of Penelope pileata. NCBI lineage: Eukaryota > Metazoa > Chordata > Aves > Galliformes > Cracidae > Penelope > Penelope pileata. The sequence goes on from WBMW01000103.1 coordinate 48,855, forward strand.
ACATTTATAACAATTTAAGGATTATTCTGTTCTCATCTTTTTTACCATTCACAGCCAACTCTGATTAAAACCTTGCCACTGAGCAAAGGTTTACCGAGACCCAGCTGCTTTAAAAACAACACAATCTTTTGTGTATTAGCTTAAAAATGTACTTAACCAGGGCCAGCCTTCATGCTCTTTGAAATGCATATTCTAAAACTTAGTGTTTTTAACAACAAAATCCATCACTCAAAAGAAAAAAAAAAAAAAGAAAAAAAACCTGACCATGGACTAATATCACAGACATTTAAATTCCAATGCCGCTGTGTAGAGGAAATTTTCAGTGTTTTATATTTTCAGTTATAGAAAACCTATATTTCAATTCCAAAATAACTTAAGAACCCAAAACAAACTTAGACTGGTAATAAGCTTTTTTCTCTTAGCCAACAATATCTTAACCAAACTTTCCATTTCCTTTGTTTATAAAGTTCCTTCTAACTCCCATGCTACATTCCACACAGATTCTGAGAGCGCCATTCATTTAGGAAATTACTGCTAAATGAGGTAGAAAACATTATGCTGTGCAACAAAACTGCCACTTATCACAGGTCCCCATGCTTTCTTCTGTACTTTATGCACACAGCTGTCACAACTGATTCTGAAGAGATACAGATCTGCAAATGCACCTTATTTTCACATTTTATTTGTTGCTTTTCTCCTCTAAAATCCACATTTTGTTCTCCTCCAGACATGCTGGAAAATAATCTTTAAAAAACAATATAAAAAACCATGTGTTTGTGAAAAGTGCGAGAATAGTTAAAATGCCGAAAGAACAAGAGCTTATACCCAGAAAAGGTTCTTCAGTAATGTCTCAACTGCCAGTAAATCTTAATCCTTATCTGCAGGAACTGCCTTGGAGGCACAAGTGGATAGTTGTCTCCATGCCCACTCATTACTTGTTAAAGTTGCCAATTTTGCCTCTATACAAAGAAACACAAATCCAGTATTTGCTAGTTTTTCTAATTCAGTTTTGCAGCTCAGCTATGCAAAGCAGCAGAAAAATTCAATACGCATTCCAGATTAAAAGTGAGAAAACACAAAACCAAAAACTAAATCCAAACCAGTCCCTTTTCACACAGTGTAAGATATGAATGGCTTATTTCTCTTTCTCTCAATACAAACAATACACGCTGAAAGGTATCTAACAGGCAATACCAGGTTGCTGGAGAGCTTCCTGCTTTCTTCCAGCCTACAGGAATCCTTCCTAGGGAGTGTCATAGCCACTATTAAAGTCATCTGTATCAAGTCTTAAGACAATTACTGAAGTAATTCAGGTAGTCTGTATCTGCTAGCCATGGCTTTTACCCAGTCATCAAATCTGCTTATTTGTGGCAAGCATAAGCCATGAAAAAGTGAAACAAATGACACGGAACCATTTGGCTTCTTGCACATTATGATAGAAGTAACAGGTTTTAAGCAGAAACCCCTTGCTTTTTAGAATTTCTTCCAATTGCCAAAATGCTACCATCTGTTCTAGGCTTACTGAAAATTATGGAAAGGGCTGTTACAGACTGCAATACAAGTTTATTTGAGAAATCAGTGGGAAATTCGAATTGTGTATCTAAGACTCTTCCCACCTGCCCTAATTCTGGTCCCGTGTTCCACACGCCTGAACATTGGGTGCCATGGCCAAACAGAATTTGAACTTCTGTCTCAAGGTTCTTCTCAGTGCAAAGAAGCATCACTTTCATGCAGTCTACGGTGTTTCTTATAGATTCGAAGCCTATTGCAAGAAACTATACTCCTGCTAGAAATTACTAGAAATTGAAAGCTAGAAAGAGACCAGTTGCCACGCATCCCTGGCCTGATCACATAACTAGGAGTCATAACAGCTTTAAAGAAAATGAGAGGTCACAACTGCAGATCCTTTCAGAAGACACTAGCAGCACTAGGACCTTTTTCAGCTCACCATCAGCCTATAGTTTAAATACTCCAGCCAGCACTACTGAAAACAGAACTGAAGTTAATCAACTTCATGTGATAGGGAAACAGGAAAAGACGTGGGTGTTCCAGAAATGCAGCGTCTCTTCGTGCTTAGAAACACATCTTTGACACTTGAGTTGCTGTTTCCTATTTTGGAGCTATGGCAGAAGGTACAATCCAACACTGAGTGGGAGAAGGATAAATGTGGTTATAAAAATCAGACAGGATGAGAGGGGACAGAGTATGCCACAGTTGAATAAAACTGAATTCTTGCACTTTTCTTTGAATAGTTGAGGCTGGTAGCTGTCAAAACGAGATGCTGAAATAGATGGAATTAGCCTGCCATTGTGGCAGTTCTGATTTTCTGATAGTCCTAAAAGGAAAACATGCTGCATTTCCTTCCATAAATCCTAAAAGCTATTCAAATATTAGGTCTTTCTCTGTAGATAAGAGTGCAAGTGTTAAAAACTCTAGCTGTCTTTAAATAAAAAGCTAAAAATTGAAGAAATGTCTTTGCCAAAACATAATAGTAACCTCTGAACTCTTTCTTTAATTTCATATCTGGCTTCTGTTTAATCAAAACAATCTCTTCCCCCCACTAAAAGCCACTTTGGCTTAGATCTCTAAAAAACCCAAAGCACAAAGTCCGAGCTGGAGCTGTCATTTGAAAAAAGTGCCATTTCATGAATATAGAGGCTATGTTGTCACCACAGTATGGCATTCGTCACATTGAATTTCATTAATCTGTGAGGTAATAAAACAATATATGTTGTCTTTCGCTCAGGAACTAAGAGTCTTCATGCCAAACCATAGAGATTTTTTCTGTCTTTCAAGAAGCAGTAACCCAGCAGCATGGTTACCTCTTTACTATAGGCAACAAACTAACATGACTTATGGCTCTAATTAAAGTCTACTTTCATAGAAAGCACAGATTTTTATGGAGATACTAGACAATGATGCTTTAGAGTAGGAACAAGAGTTCACTTACCTGAAGTAGGATGCAAGTTGTTGTTTTAATTCCTACCAGATGTGCAATACTTGCACCCAAAGGAAGACCACAGTTTCTGTCAATGGGATCAGTTCCTTATAATTTTTAACAAGTGGTTTGAGGTATTTTGAGTCTCGGGAAGACCTTTAAAATGATAACAGGAAGAAAGAGGAATGCACATCCGTAGTGAAGGAATAGCCATTGACAAAATACAGAAAACATTTCAGGTTTAATTAGCACTGCCTGCATGTTTCAGGGCTTCATATCCAATTGAGCGAAAGACAAAGACATGGAGATCTCCCATTGAAACCTAGAAAAAATAGGCAAAAAAACAACAAACAATGTATTATAGAGATATTTTAACTTCAGATAAATGTCAGATTTTTGTCAGATCTTTTTCATACCAAATTTTCATGTTTTTGCTTAAGCTAATGGAGAATAAACATTTCTAAACACCTGAGACAATTCACTCGGAACAAAGTTACCCGTACTTTTTAAGGAAATCATTAAGAAACTCGTCCTGGGATATACTCTGAAGCAGAGAGCTTCAGAGAGTTCTGTGAAGCTCCCTGAAGCATCTGCAGTATGCTCCTTCTTTGTAAGTTGAAGTACCTACAACTTATGCTTGAAACACTTCACTCCTTATGAATACACTCACTCTAGAATGTCACGATGCGTCTTTTTAATGAAAATTCCAATTGTGGAGCACTGAGATGAGTTACACTGTGGCTTAACGCTGCAATAATCTTTTGCCTTGATAGTATTGGAAATCAAAAGTAAATATTAAACACTGTGCAAGACAAATAAATGTCTATTTCAGGAGTAATCTTTACAGAGCAGGGCAATCTTTCAACATATTAGTATTCTGCTCTAGAATTGTTTATTCTTTTTCAATTTTGCTTTCTTTTGTTCCATTAATTGAGCAAAACACCACGTGGATGTACTCTGCTCTTTCCTGAGGAAAGCACATATATTTTTAATTAATGTGGCAAATTATTCATGTTACTGATGAAGAAATAACCTCCATACTAATACCAAGTTCAGTAGCCCTTTCACAGCAGCTGTTAACACCTCTTCTCACTGCCAGAAACTTCCGGATGGTGACTTGGAGCAGAGCGTTTTCATTTCACAACAAGATAAGCAGTTCTAATTCTTTCTCTGTTGAAGCAAGCAGACAATATTTTAGCTCGAGGTGAGGGGAATCAAACAACATAATGTAGTGAAAAATTCCTCACTACTTCTAACTGCAAATCATAAATTCCTTTTCTAAAACCAAGGAAGAAAATTAGGCTGAATGGGGGGAAAAAAAAAAAAAAAAAAAAAGGCACACAGTGAAAAAGGAAACAGACAAAAAAAACCAAGGGGAAAAAATCAGGATAGAGAAAAAGCAAGAGTGCAAGTAAGCACTGGGAGCTGGGGGAAATCAATAAGGTTATAGTCTGGAGGAAGAGCTACAAATCATATGCCATAACTTAACTCCAGATCCAGATGGACAGAAATGAAAGAGAGGAAGATATCAAACTTGAAAGAGGAGAGAAGGGTGGAGAACCAGAGAGACTATTTTACTTTAAACATCATATAGTTTATTAGAAAAACTAAATGATAGCCTGCAGTTAAAGAAATGACAGCTGCAAATTTCATCTGCTATGGTTCAGCTTTGCCCTTGTGTATTTTAGCAATTTTAACTAAAATGTTACATAATTCCAAGTAATTTTTGTTAATATGTTCCTGTGCCAATTTCAGGCAATGAAACATGGAATCCTTCTTAGTCAGGTCTCTAAAACAATCAGTAAGTTCCATAAAGTGTGTACTGTCAAAAGGCCAAAGCCATAAAACTCACGACTCTCTTACACAACGTGAACAGAACATTAGAAAATATACTGTAGGGAATAATCCTACGCTGGCAAGAAGGTAGACTAGATGACTTTATGGGTCTTATCAATTTGTATGATGTTATCCATGTAGTACATAACCTTTTCTCATTAATCATATGTCTCTTGGCACATGGGTAGTTTGAAGAGCTACCAATGTTTTCAAGTATCCAAGCATTTAAGAGAGGGCATCTGACCTTTCCTCTTGCTGCAGGGCAAAATGGTGGTTCTTCCATGCTTACAAAAATAATTATGATAAAAATAATACAATAATTCAGAGGCATTTACATCTACAAACTGAAGTACACATGAATCGATTCCCCTCTAAAGACTGGAGGGGACTGGCAAAATCGTTCCCCTATCTCTATCAGTACTGGTTTCTTGAGCTGAGAAGCCACAGCAAACTGAGCTGGTTGTTTCTGTGCAAAGCAAAATAAACCATATCAATAGAAGGTGGCACATACAATGCTTAAAGGATACCTCTCCTTTTCAGTCTGTTGGAGTTATCTTGCGCATTTCTTCAAGCCATAGTACTTTCTCAAGACTGTTGATCCTGAACAATTCTAACATCTATAACAAATTTCTCATTTATAGTACTTGCTACATTCTGACTTTTCTGTGGATGTGAACTGCAGTTGTCTTGACTTGTTGCTTCTGTCATAGTGAACCTGCAGAGAATGTGACTTCTGATGGGTATGAATCAAAGACCAGAAATACCAAATAGCGAACAGTCGACCTGATTTACTACTGATGGAATTTGTTCAGGTGTAAATATTTTACTGTTGAGGTCATATTCACCTGTCCATCACTTTTAGCCAGACTAAACCCAACAGAATGAAACACATGAAGTCTCTTCATTGGGATCATCCAAATGGAACATAGAACAAAATTTGTCAGATTGTCTTTGATAAATCACCCAGAACTGCAGCCACTCACTTCTCCATTCTGTTCAGAATTGTCTTCCTTCCGTTAAGATACATTTTCCCTAATAGCCTCTATCACGGAATTATTTTGCCCTCACACTCTATGACTCAACTCCCCCACATCCTGAAAGGAAAACAGATGTCTACACCCAAACTGCTCTATTGATCCAACAGAACTATGGTAAGCAAGTCTGAAATTCTTGTTTAATTTGGAGACCTAAGGAAGATGACGGAGTAAAGCATCCTCAGCTTGAGCCTCTAAGGGCACAATATCGATTCCTTCTAACCACAGTGAGTTACAAAACATCTTACATGAGCAGTTCTTGGTAGATTTACTGCCTTGCCAAGTAAGTAAAGAGGAGATTAAATTAAATCATAGAAATCAGAATATGAAATATCCTCCACTGTTCCAGGATCTTTTTCCTCGCCGGTTGCAAGGGAAAGCAGAAAGATGATTCTCCCACCGATTGCTCTTTGAGGGCTGGGTATGCAGCTGGCAGGTACTCAAGCCTATATTTAAAAGCACAGAGTGGACCAGGGAGAACAGAGAGGAGGGGAAAAGGGAGGGTTGCTGAGAAGGAAGGGCTATTTTGAGCTGCAAAATGACTTCGTAATCTAGAAAGAGTGCTTTTTCTGGGGAAATGACAGAAGGGAGAGAGGAAGGGAAAGGCTTTACAGTTCTTTCAAAGCAATAAAAAACTTAAAATACGTAGAATCAGAAGAATAAGAAATATTTTAAAAAAATAATTCCAATAGTATCTCCCTCAGCAGTGGATGGACAAACTCTGCCACTGCAAATAAATACTAGGTGAACACAAAGGATGGGAATAAAACAGTTTGCTCTCTTGGAAAATAGATCTTCTCAGTATGCATTTTGATTATGTCCAGAGCAGATTTATTGAGAGGCTACAAGTGGTCTGACAGCTAACTATTAAGAATGAAAATTATTCTGCATAAAAGAACATCCCAATCTTTTAAGACCTGATAAAACCCTAGCAGATACATTAATTAAGAAGGACAAGGCCAACCGAAAGTAAGAATGGTATTGCATTTTTCAATATATTCCTAGGGAATTATTCGTTTTTTCTTTTTAACTGAAGTTTGCTGTAGATGCCTTCCACACTTATGTGATATATTAAAAAACATATTTTATTTCCTGACTAGCAGATCATACTGCCTTTATTAAAGATAATTCCTCTGACAACAACACTTCTTTTTCACTTGTTTAACCTTTTTGGAGAGTTACTTAAAGTGCATAAAAATGATTTTAAATGTGGTAGGACGGATGTCTCTCTCATAACTGTTATTGTACTTCCCTAAATGAACAGTAAAATAATGAAGAAAGCCTTTACACTGTAAGAGAATCCTATAGTGATCTCAAAAGGACTGGAAAAATGCCAGAAACCCTTCTAGTGAACACAAGGTTGTCTTTAATAAAAATTTGTTTCAAATTTGCCAAATTTGTCATAAGCCCATTCCTACTTCTTTTGAATCAAAAGAAAACTAAAAATTAAGAAGGAAAAATTAAGCTTAGGAATAAACAGTTAATATAGCTTTTAAACAGGAGAGATATATGTTCTAATCACCTGATTGCCAGGCAGATGTGCATATAACAGTGGCCTTTATTCCCAACTGTGCTGTCTTTCTGAACTATTTGCTCCATCTACTTCCCTTGCTTTTATTTCTCATCTGTAAAAGAACATCACTGAATTATTTTACCTCCTTGATAGGGTGGTGTTATGATTAATTAGCTAGTGTCTGGAAAGTATTATAAAGACAAAAAGCAATACAAAAGCACAACAGAGCATCTGTGAGCTACAAAGTGTCAAGAGACCCTTGTCTCTTGATCATTGATAGAAGATACAGAACGATAATATTATAAGAAACAACATATGGGAATTTCAAGGGAACAATGAGCAAAAATAAAGGAGGGAAACCCTGAAAAGGATTGATACTCAGTTTACATAGGCTCTGGACTTTGGCTTGTGTTCTCATTAAAGCTAGAAAAATCAGACATTCTGCCAAATATAAAATGTAACATAAAAAGCATTTTAAAATAGAATTCTTCCTTTTCACAAAACGCATTTTCCAAATCCCTTATTGTACTCTGCTCACTTACTCATTACAGCTCTCTGTCCTGCTTGCTTATAAAAACGTACTTTCATTGTTTATTTTCCTACCTTTTATCTTAGTCCGGCCATCACAATTCATTCTTGTCTATCTCTTGTATTACAGTGTTCCATATCAAAATTTAATCCAGATGAGAGTTCCTGCCAAAACGGAAATAAATTCCTTCATGGATTAGACCCGGCTGCCCAGAGATATAATAGGATTGCAAACAATTCTACAATTTTTCTATTGCTCTAGAAAATAGACTCCTTCCCTTCAAGAATTTTTCTACATTTTCAAATTGGCGTTTGAAGGATGGGAATTTCACACCCTCCTTTATTCATCAAAATCAGCACTTGATGGGGAGACAATCTGAAAGATAAAGCAAGCTGAGGGACAGTTTCCCCTAACACTGGGGAGGCCCTTGGGAGGCCAAGCTTCAGTTGTAGGACAGGGACGTAAAAAAGACTACAACAACATGACAGTATGACTGATGCTCCAGGAGCTCTCTCTTTCCATGATTCAATGGCAGACATACCAGTACCTGACCACTGTACTGCAAATTTTCCAAGTTCACTACCGGTCTTACTGGTTTTGATATAATCCTTAACTCTCCAAAATGTTCTAAGTCACGTGACTTCTATTTCAGACTGGTGCAAGCAGGAAATTTCACTGCACCATGAATGGCTTTGAAATATGAATTTCAGCCAACCAAAAGAAGCAAAAGAATTAAGTTTAGTATCTTTAATGTAGAGCTTTTCATGGCTATGTAGCATACACAGATGTGTACACCAGTCTCACACAAAGACTTTTTTCTCTCATTCCCTAAGTATGTCAAGATGAAGGAGAACAACAGCCAAAAATCATCATCGTCCACCTTCTTCACTGCATCTTCAGTCTAATTTAATGAAAGACAGAAATGTCTGATACTCTCAGATTCTGTATCCTCTTAGTAATTACTAGACAAAAAAATGTATATATACACTTCAGGATGATGAAGAATGAGGTAACTAGAAAAATCTCATAAAAATCAGCCAGTATATTTGGATGTTTTGTCACATCATCAAGGAAGAAAGGTTATAGGAAATTTGCCCCAGAGATATTCTAAGCTAGATATATTCTTTTTAGATCCTTTCTAGCTTTTGTTCTTAAAAAACTTTTTATTAATGCTATGGGGAGAGTGGGGAGAGCTGGCCTTCACAGATATATGCTCAGTTTTCCAACAGCAAATGGGCAACAGTAAATGAAAAGCATCTTCTGCACAACATGGTTGTTAAAAACTCCCAAGAGGATCCTTTGATTTTTTCCACTAGTTCAAGTATACAAGGAAAAATAATTTGAGTATTCCTGTCTACACATATACATGAATTATATTCAAGCACACTTTAAATCCACTTAAAATGCACAGCATTAATTACTATTACCAATGTATACTGGTTATTGATTAAAAAAAGTTTAGCGCATTCAAAACTTTATAAACATCAAAATATATTCTCTAATAGAATACTTTTGACAGCAAAATGTGTAATCTGACAAATACAGACTTTTTGGAAAAGATTTAGTTTCCTTGGGCTTCTTGGCATCACTTTTGTTTCTTTCCACGCCACCACCCTGTGTTTCTTTTCTAAAGAAAATCCCACAGTTCCTGACAGTCTTAGCATGGCTTTACATGGTGACTAGGCTATGGCCAACAAACTCACCATGTCCCCCCCCTTTTAATATTGATAAATTTGTTTTGTTTTGTTTATGGAGACTTTTCAGCATATCCACATACCAAAGGCCCAATGAACTCAAAATGTCTTGCTAAGACACTTGACTGTGAGTTGCCCTTCACAGTGCTGGCCCATGCAGGACCTTCCCAAATGAAGAGCAGAAAATCACTGAACATTTTTCCTAACAGTCAGTTTTATTTGTCCCGTTCAGTAGCCAGCCACTGCCATTTCTCCCTTGAATGAAAAAGACTTCAGTGGATGAGATTTTTAGCAATTCAATATCCAGACAGTACATCATAAAACAAAATATTTGTAGAAAACATGTGCTCACTTGCATATAGACCTACTCAACGTAGCTACAAGGATTTCACTTTCTCTTCCCACTAGGGTATCCGTGGTACAAGTATAGAAGGAACTGTGATCTTCAAGAGAAAGCAACAAACACGACCAAGAGACAATCTTCCAGCTTCAGCTCCAGAGGCATAACTACTTCAGAAGAGAAAAATCTGGAATTCATAAAAAGCATTAGCTACCAAATATGTGACCACAGAAATTGCCAACACCAACTATTTGACCACAGGATCCAGTTTACTTTAACCGCAGCCGTTCCCAATTTAAAGCCAGAAACATTAATGTAATGGATCTGAAATAGTCAAATACATCACATGGCAAGTCTCAGCAGTGAAAGGACTCCTCCGCTCGCCTTCCCCCATCCGGGAGCAGGAGGGCTGGGCAAGGTACTGGCTGCCAGCACAGTCCTGGGGACTGGCAGCATGAGCTGTCTCCCTCGGCTGAACTCAGGCCAGCTGGCAGGAACTGCAGCTTGCTTTCTGCTTCCCTCTCTTCGGAATGCCTTTAGCTTTTTAGGAAATTATTCTCAAGGCCTTTCCTCTACTCAGACTAGTCCTTGACAGTTAGGAAAAAAATAAAATGAAATGCACTGGACTGTTATTATGGTATGGCATTTTTAAACATTTACAGCAAAGGACATTGAGAAATCTGCCTTCACAGGAATAATCTGACATCTGATCACAGAATCACGATGGTTAGAAGGGACTTCTGGGGATCATCAAGTCCAACCCCCTGCTAAAGCAGGTTCACTATAGCAGGTTGCACAGGAAACATCCAGGCCAGTCTTGAGTATCTTGAGAAGGAAACTCCACAGCCTCTCTGGGCAGTCTTTTCCAGCTCTCCGTCACCCTCACAGTAAAGAGGTTTTCCCTCATGTTTGTATGGAACTTCCTGTGTCCCAGTTTTTGCCCCTTGCCCTGTTGCTGCACACCATCGAAAAGAGCTTGGCCCCATCCATTTGGCTCCCACAAAGTCCATTTCATTTTAGGTGCGAGACAAATCTATTCCCTTTAAAATCCCATACAGAAGCATACTTAGGCCAGTTACTTCATTGTTCTTGAACATACATGTCTTTTAATAACAGGGATAAGAAGCAGGCAGCCACGTGAGCCCAGACACAGCTAAGCATGTCACCTACTTCACACCACACCTTCTCCTCCAGCAGCCTCCCCTCAACACACACTGCAGGCCCAACACGGAAGCACACAGCACATATCACAGGATTACTGTGCAAATCACGTGAGAACACAAGCGATGAGAGAGGGAGCTCTAGAGATGGACTAATCTGAGTGCAGAACAGGAGGATCAGCAGTCCTCCAGCTGTGTCTGGCTCTTGCAGAGGCACCAGCTGGAGCCACCAAGCCACCTTGTTATACGAGGACGAATCCAAGCCAAAGAACTGTCAGACGGCAGCCAAGGCTGTCCCAGCCCCTGCACTCCAAGTCTTCCTGATGGGGCACCACATTCCCAATTGTGCTACTGAGCTGCAGCATCAGCAACACACGTCTGAGGAAGATGACAAAGCATGATAAGCACAAACAGTACAACCCAGCCTTAGTCTCACATTAAAGTGAATTAATTCTAGTATGCACATCTTAATATTTCGGTACAGACAAAATAGATACATGCATATTTTTTCCCAGTAAAGCAAGTCTTTCTGCATAGCAGCCGTAGGTACATCATTGCAGCAGAGAATGCTCAAGCAATGAGACAAGCTTTACTGTTTGAAGTGCAATACCTACAGATATTGGCAGCCTTGTCTCCACCACTGTGTGGCAATTTCATTTTCCCAAGATATCTACCTGCCCATGCAGTCTAACCATACATGTAAGAATATCTGCAAAGCCAACGCTCACCGACTCCCAATACATTCGCAGGAACCGCATTTGACATTCTGCTATTTTCCAGCTATGCAGTGAATTAGTTACTTCCATATTCCTAACTTGACCAGCAAAATACATTTCTTTTTAACATGTGTTAGCTCAATTTAGTTAATATAAAATATCTGAAAAGCACCATTAGGATACAGGGTAACGTATGAAGATCTTTACTGGGTGCCACCACTAAAATGCGTGAATACCTCTTTTTCTTTAAATGCAGTCCTGTTGAACACTAAAAAATACAGAAGCACTTTTTTATGGTGTCTTCTGGGTTGACTGTAGGGATTAGCTACACACTGATTCTTTAGGCCCATATCAGTAGTGAATGAGTAGTCAATTCACATAATGCAGCTTTCCTTTTTCCTCTTTAATCGCTGATCGTCACCTGAGAAGAACGACACAGCACTGCACGAGACTGTCAGAAAGCGCCTGACAGTAAGTGCTGGTGAAGCTCTTGAGATACGGCAGAGTTATGAGGAAGCCAATTGTGGAACATCAACACTAATCTGAGGAGAAATGTGATCCATGGAAAAAAAAAAAAAAAGAAAAGATGTACATTTTTCAGAGTAAAATAAGAAAACATTAATGCAGAGCTGTGTGCTACCAGCGCAAGCTGTCACAAACATGTAACAACGTGCTCAGGCATTACAACTGGGATCAAAGGACTCCAGTAGACACCATTAAATGACCCAGAAACGACTTCTGACAAAGCACTGGTAACTTGCCATGCAACATAAGCTGGTTTCTGGAAGAGGGATGGCCTTCTGTCACTATAGATCTATTAAAAATCTGAAATAACGATAAGAAAATTTGACAAGAAAAATCAAATTAGGTAAAAAGACACTTTTTCATTGTCAGAATTAAAGAAAATACATTATAGCCAGTATGAACTGAGAAAGTGCTCAGCATTTGGAAAAAAGACGCAAGAATTTGTAGAAAAGTTTCACCACTTTGCTACAAACTTGTAAAGGGACAACAAAACGTACAAGGAGTTCACAAAAATGAAAATACCCATCCTCATCTAAAAACAATTATTTGGAGGAAAACAACATCCCAGATTGAAATTCTTGGCCTAACAGTCAGAAAACAATACAGTCCATTTGTCCTTTTTGTGTTGGAAAGCAGTGTAGAAGCTATTAAAAGTGTTCTTCAATAAAAATCACAAGCAGTAAAGAGGAATGGGTGGAAACTCAAGCTACCCATTAACAAAGAGTACGTGCATCAGAAAACAAGATATTGAAAAGCTGTAAAGTGTAGCCATCTCAAAGAGAAGGAGCAACTTGAAGCAGCACTGAAGTAGGGGGTACCTCTCATCAGCAGGACAGACTTACTGGAAGGAAGGGATAGCAAAGCAATTCAGGAAAATGTTGTCTACTTTTGCAAGTACTGGGGAAATACCTGTAATACAAAATAGGGTTCAGAAAGTCTTTTCTGCTCATGTTAGACTGATTCTGATTCGAAAGACAAAAAAAAGTAAAATAAAACACCACAGGGTTAAGCAAATTGCTCCGAGAATCCCATACCAAGTAGCAGTCTCAACAGAAAGGGTATTTTGGCAGGTCACTGTCACAGAAAAACAAGCAGTCTGTTTCTAAAAATACACGAGAGTATTAAATGAAAATATACAAAAAATTATATTTCGTAACATGGAAGTGTTTTCAAGATAAGGCTGATGAAGAATTATTTTTATAAAATACCTGAGTCTGCAAGATTTGAGGGCCAAAAAACAAAACTTGCCCTTGTGTCCTCAGGAGAAACTCTTGCCCAGACTGCCACTTGGGTTCTGTACAGCTTCCACATTGCTTCACTGGGAAATACAACAGTTGCAAAGTTGCAAATTTCTACATAGAGCACATCTATGATTTGGGAGAAAACAATGAAAGGGTGTAAGTTAAGGTCATGTCAACGCTCTTGAGTTGCCACGTTTCCCAGCATCACCTTCCTTTGAGTTTCTCTACTTCTTCCTCACCGCTGCAAAACTTCTCCCTTACAGTTACCAACACATTTGGGCTAAAGTGAAAAATCCCCATCACCAGGATCATTCAAAAGTGAGTAACAAAAGGGAACACAGTGAGGGGATACAGGCTGCCAACAGCAAACCTGAGGAGATTACTAACATACCTGCTTCAGACAACCAAGTAAACGGGATAAAGTTTTCTTGAAGTAGAAAATTGTATGGAGACATTTTTTCCTAATCCAGATCCCAATCTAGAAAGTGTATCAGATTCTCACAGTTTGGAGAAAGGGCTCAGTTCTGGCAGACCGTACTAGCACTAGTTACGCAGTAAAATTTTCTACAGCACAAATTAAGGCATCACAGTTTGTCTTGAAATTCTGCTCTTCGTTACATCCTTTTCTTGCAGCCAGAGCTGAGTATGCTTTTGCTTACATACTAGAAAAAATACATAGATCAGCTGTTTCAACAGAGGAGTTGGAAGAGGTGAAATTCTCTGGTACCTCTGAAACTTTGCAGTTGTTCTAACAAACAAAGGTTAATAAAAGCAAAATGTTTTAAATACAAAAGCTTTAGATTTATCGTCTTCATACTGTGTTCCAGCTAACTTTATCATTCAGTCACGTAAGTATAAAATAATGACTTGCAGTTGCACCTTCTCAAACAATGAGGCAAAGGATTATGGCAAGAAACACAAGCAACTTCTGCTGAGAACAGAGACTCTACCCAATTAGCTAAGGACAGGCAAAACCTTTTAAATGGAGTCATCCAAACGAAAACTCTCAACCTTTAAAGCAATATGACAATAAAATAGCTTTTCCTCTCACAGTATCCCAATGAAAAAAACTCGATTACTGAATAATAATTAATCCCAGGGTTCCCCGTGATGAGAGTGCCAAAATTGCTTGAACTTTTCCTATCCAAAATTAATTGCAGACCAAGCAGTGCTGAAGTCCAGTTGTTCAGGATTTTTTTTTTTTTTTTTTATTGTTGAAACATACTGTAAGCATTGTTTAATTCTCCCACTTTCTGAATAGCTGGCTACAGAGATGGAAATCTGCTGTTATGTTTATCTATTCCTAGATCCCTGTTATTAGTCCTTGTAAATGCAAACCAGCATTATCACATTCTAAACACCTAAGCAAACTATCAGCATCCCAGGAAAACAACACGTACGCTAGTCTACTATGAAAAAACATTCATAATAAAGAAGGCATGAGACTTTTTTTCCCCTGCTATTCACTTTTAACAAAGAGTTCCTATGGAAAAGCCATTTTGAAATATCAATTAAAAAAAATGAATTGTTGAGCTGATGTTTGGTTTCTACACAGCTGGAGAGAAACACATTCACCTGTGTATAGTCAAAAAAATAAAGAGCATATGTGTTTCAGTTATTTTTACATTTAGAAGGGGAGTTCAAGGAGAGGTGGGCTTACAAAAGAGAGTGCATTTAAGTAACAAAGTCAAGGAAAAGTAGTGGGTTTTGAACAGGAAAATTTCTCCTTTAAGAGAAAATTTCTCCTTTCTTAAGAGAAAATTCCCCATGACTGCATATTACACCTACTCAGCCTAGGAGTTGGATTCTGCAAGGTGTTAAGTATTCTGGCTTTGTTCCAACAAACCACTTAATCACGTAGTTAACTTTAACTGCATACAGGGTCCTGTAGGACATCAATTAAGCTGATCTTAAAAATACTACTTGAAAATGCTTGAAATTACATGCTTGTAACTCCTATTGGGTTCAAGTAAATCAGAAGCCTTTAAAACCTCTCATTGTTTGACAGGTAAAGGCAAAAACTGCTACAGCTAGAACTGAGGGAAAATGAGTTTGAATATTGTGTGTATTTTAAATCAGGTTTCATGGAAGTCTTGCATTTCTCATTAAGGAAAAAAAACCCAAAATATCGGTCCTCCCTGTCCTTCTGCTACTAAGCACAGCAGGAAGAATAGCAGCTCACATTCTTTCTCCTATTTCCTTTTTTTTATTATTATTATTTTTTTATTCTAAAATTTTGGAGGTTTCATTCTACGGTTTAGAGGAATTACCAAGTGGCAAGAAGAAAAAGTGGTGGGACAAGACCTCATCAATTCTATGGTAGAAAAGAAGGAAAAATAAATAGTGAGAAAGGTGTAAAAATATTTACGCATTGTAAGTCTGAAATGAAAAATATTTGTAACCCCAGTAAATGAAATATTTTTACGTGCAAGTGAGAGATTGCATTTTGATTTCTGAAGCTGTCCTTACAATCAGAATTGGCACTAATTTAAAACAAAACAGCCCTCTGAAATACCAGAGGTTCAGAATAAACACCAGCAGCACAAGAATTGCAAATGCAAGTGCAACAAAGGAGCCAAGTTTATCTGACCCAGACCAGAGAATCCTGCTTCCTGCTAAGCAATGCCCTTTTCCCTTAAAACTGTGTTTTATTTTCTTGCAAGACAGCTGGCACTGAACCACCTCCTAAAAGACAACCTTAAACTTCCATTGCTACAACTCAATGGAGGAGCCTGTCTAGCCACGACGCCACCGTACGATTCTGGTGCGCACACCATACCACCTGATGCTCCAGACAAAGTCCTCAGAATACCTTAACAGGTTTCCCACCTCAGACAAGAGGTCTCCTTGGTCCATGAGGGAATTTTTAACTATGCATTATTAACAATTCTGAATCTAACAAAAAAAAAAGATAAAGGATGAGTAGGATTGGAGGTCAATAACTTAAGGGTTTACCTACAGGAAGTGTAACAGGAGAAGAAAAACATATTTCACTTCAGTCTGTTTCTCAGCTCCCACTTCTAGGTATTTCTCTTCCTCATCTGAGATGCCTGTGACCAGCTGTTTAAATACAGTGACATGCTGTTGGACCATTGACTACATCCTGGAGAATTCTGTGTGGCTGTTCCCTTGCTGGTAGAATGATGAATAAAACATCAGCATGACCCAGAGAGTAGCTGGACTCACAGAACACAGGCAACTTTTTAAACTACTGTGGAAAAAAATGTAAAACACAGTGCTTTTGCAGTAACAAACTTTTCTAAATGGAAAGGCCTAGCAGAAAACAGTGTGACATAATCATCCAGATGGGGAATTTACTAACACAGTAACTATTTCTATCAATATAGATTCAGCCTCCCTAGGAATCCCAGCATCAGCCCCACCATCTTCATCTGCAGAGAGAGATCCTGGTGCATGCTGAATTACTGATCCTGTGTACAGATCAGGGGCAGCTCTTATGTAACACTGTACGCAGTAGGCCACAGTCAAAGTCTTTCAAACCTAAGTATGTTCATATGAACCTAAACAAGAGAAAAATACAAAAGGATGTATCCAATAACAGAGGAGAACAGAAGATTGTTCCCTATGCCCTCCTACCCACCTAGACTACCCAGATGTAGTAAACCATCCAGTGCCTTCTTTCAAATACTGCACGTCACTGTGAGAAACATGCAGCTTTTTCTCCTCCTCCACAAAGCTCATGCAGTGTCTTTCTTGAATGATGAGATTATGACTCCACAATTTCTACAATTCCTTCCTTGTATGCATTTATTGTTCTGTCAGACAATTTCACCAGCTAACTACTTAGCTAAGTGATCCATACTTACGTAGAACGAAAAAGTCGCTCCATCATAAAGCAAAATGGCTGCCAAGATTATTTCTGACACTATCAGCTCTCCATCAGAACCTACAAATGGCTCCATTTAATTTCTTCCATTCTGACAGAATGGCAGCTCTGATAATGGTGTGTTGAGCAGTCAAATTCCCAGCTGAAAGAGTTGAACCAAACACATGCTCATTTGCCTACATTTGCACAGGGAATTAAGCCACTGCACTTCCAGAAACCTCATTATCTAGGCTCAAGAGGCAAATGTCAGTTCCAAATCCCAGACAATGTGCTAATAAATTATGACCTATACTGTGATAGTTTTCCAAGGACTCTTAAATTCACCCTTCTCCCTGTAGCGGTCTGAGAAAGGCTAGTGCATAGCACAAATAAACATTGCTCAGCTCTGGAATTACTGCTACAGAGAGCTCTGCATGGCTGACATATTTTCTGTGTTGCTCGCAAAGCAGCAGGCATCTCCCTTTGTTGCTGATGCAGATTGTTTCCAATCTCTCAGCGTGTCTTTCTCAGCCACTTGCTCCTGAAACTTAAAAGGAAAACAGTGCACACTTAATTTGAAAAACACGCTGCAGATTTCAGAGCAGGAGGGGTTGGGTAGGTTAGAGGGGGTAAAAGAAACAGTTTCACAGCGTTATTGAGGCCATGTGTGACAGGCTAAATGAAACCTTCAGGCCATTCTGTCACAAGTTATTTTCACTTCTTACAATTTGCACAACCAAGTGGGTGGCCATACGTCTATCTGTTCTCCTTGTTTTTCAGCAAATAGAACTAGGAGGGTTTTAATTTTTTCTTTAATAGTTTAGCTCATAGAGCTATGCCTTTATTGTTTTCAGATTAACTACGTGCAACTGAACAAGTTTCCTCATTAAACACAAATGCAGATGATGATCATGCTGATGATACTGCTTGTTGCTGTGGATTACTTATATGTACCACTTATATGTACCAGGCTATATTTATCTTCCATTCTGCTAATGGAAAGGTCATTGTTATGGTTTAGCCCAGCAGGTAGCTCAGCACTCACTCCCTCACTCCCACTGGGATGGGGGAGAGAATCAAGAAAAAAACAATGTAGAATTAGTGGGTAGGGATAAAAAAACTATTTACTAAGACTAAAAAGGAAGAGAAAATCATAGTAATGATTATATATATGTATATATAAACAAAACGAGTGAGGCACAGTGCAATTGCTTACCACCCACTAATCAATGCCCAGCCAGCCTCCAAGCAGCAGCTGCCCACACCAGCCAATTCTCCACAGTTTTTCAAGTTTTTTTTTTTTCCCATTCTGTCGTATGGTATGGAATGTCCCTTGGCCATTTTTAGGTCAGCTGTCCTAATTCTGTCTCCTCTCCCAGCTTCTTGTGACTCCCAATTCTCCCCCACTGGAAGGACGGTATGAGAAGCTGAAAACTGAAACGTCCTAAAGCCAAAACACAGCATCATACTAGACACTATGAAGACAGACACTATGAAGATATGAAGAAAACCAACTCTGTCCCAGCTGAAATCAGAACAGTAATGCACTGTCTTACACACATCGTGGAACCAAGGCATAAATGCAGAGACAAAATATCAGTCTCTGTCAAAGCTATTTAAGGGAAAATAAACAGAATTTGAACAAGATTGACAAAGTAAGCAAGTCTTCTTTCTCTTTCCTTTTCACACAATTCCCTCCTTCCAAAAGTCAAGATTGAGATAAACACAAACACAACCTTAAAGTATGGTATAAGGCAGGGCTAGGGCTGTCTTGGGAGCCTGTACAGACTAAGAACAAAGGATACCGAACTAAAGTATCTGTTGCAATGACATAAGCAGTAATGAGACTGTGCTCTAAGTAGTAGATTTGGAGAAAAGACCCCCAGGGAGACATAACAGACCTTCACGTCTCCAGTTTGTCTCACAGCTCAATCTGTTAAAAACAGTTTTTCCTTCTGATTACTTGTATTATCTTTTCAGTTTCTGAGCACATTGAAGCATCAGAATTAAGTATTAAACTCAGCGATCAAGTTTCCCAAGAAGCAGGAGCGTATCTTCATAGTCTCATGATTTCATTGCTTTGCTCATCTTCCCCAGTGCAAGCTACTCAACATTTCTGAATAAGCAGAGGACATCATTTTTCCCTCATTCTGAAGCAGCTAGCCTATACAGAAAAGCAATTGTTTTGGAATAAAAGCAATAAATTCATATACATTTTTAATATCTGCTATAAAGAATTTCCAACAATGGAAAGTGGAAAGACAGTTCATCTATGAGATATTGGAGTTCTGCTAAAACAATCACTTATCCTACCCCTCGTTTAAATAAAAGGTAGTCATGCTACACTCTGGGTTAAGTATTGAGAATAGTGCTCTTCAGAAAGGGGTAAATTCATGCAAAACAGCTCAGCCCCAGCATATTGTAAAGGTTTTGCCTTGTAATGTTACTCCCAGGGACATGGCCTTATAGAAATTGATATTCCAGACTGGCAACCTTATTACCTCAAAAGCATAAAGTCTTTATTGAGCTAACAATATATACACACGTCAGGGAACAAAAAAGGAAGCTGGGTCATTTGCTTCTCTTTCTCTACCCTAGTCCTACACTTTTCATCCCTTTACCCAAATTCCAATCGCTTTTCATGCTTGTCAGTCACTATCAGGTCATCCCCAATTTTATCTCCCCTTCAGAATTAAAATTGCCACTCCAAGCACCCATTCTGTATAGACTTCCTTTTTGTGCGCTAGTCTTGTTCCTTACCTTGGCATGCCTTCCACACCATTCATCTAATCTTTTTCTCAATTCTAACCAATTGCTGATTTCTACCTGTAACTGAATGTCCTAAACTATTCCAAGACAGCAGTACTTTGTAGCTCTTAACATGCTGTACTCAAACTCTTAATGAACTACTTTTTTCTAGTGCAGTCTTAGTTTTCCAAAATTTCCTGCCATTTAAAAAAGGCTATACACTCTTTGAAATCAATGCATGACACCAAAAATGTACAGCTGCTCTCTAAAAGTCATTCCCAGTTTAATCAGCTTGAACTTGCAAAGCAAAATCAACAGTCACACAATTTTACCTTCTTTGGACTGCTCAACATTGTCTCAATTTGCCATGTCTCTACAATATATTTTTGATCTAATATTGCTGCACCTCTGGGAGAAAATAAAACATTTAGATACATATATATGCATATGTTCAAATATACAATATAAAGAATAAATAAAACTCAGTGTTGTCAGTAATTCTTTCCAAAACTAAGGCTCCAAAATCAGTTTGTCATTCATTTGCAAATCAAACTTTTAATCTGCTACCTTGGATGGAGAGTTATTAACTCAATTTGAAAAGCTGAGACCCAAGAGGTGCTTTCACTAAATCAAAATATCCTCACATTTTCAACTATAAACCTCAGGTTTTTGGATAATCAGGTATTCCTGTGTTTGATTGTGTTCTAATTCTTAGGAAAGTTAAGCAACAACCTGGTATCACCTTCACTGTATTCAATAAAACTCAGGTCTGACAGGCCAGTGCAACCAGGATGGTCAGGAGAAAGAAATTGTTCTCAATGCTGGGACTAAAAGAATTTAGTTTTGCATTTTCCAAAGAATGTTGAGACAGTACTACCAATGAATAAACCATGGAGTGAGTATCAGCAAGGGCAGAGAACTGTCAAAGCCAACAATCAAAGTTGTCATAAAAGCAAAAAAGTTTTTCAATGCGCAAAGGGAAATGGTTTCCTCCTCAGAGTGCTTACTCAGAGTATTTTACTACATCATTATTTATACCTTTTAATATTGTACAAGACTACTCAAAACACACCTTAGCGATCACAATTATATCTGTAGTCTATTTCTTTCTTCTAGTGATAGTAATGATGTAACACAAAATGACAGCTTTTATTTAAATAAACACCCAAAAAGAAAGAATTCAGGATTCACCAGAGGCCTGACAGCACACAAAAATGTGCATATAAACCCCTTTCATCCCTAAGAAACAGGCACCACAGTATGAACTGAAGCCTAAAGGAGACAAACTGCATGGCATCATGGCTGTACTTTGGTCCAAAACCTGTTGTTCATTCTGTACTTTATGCAGAAATTATTTTCCCATTTGCACTCTATTCTCTACATGCAGCAATCTCCTGCCTCTTGCTTTCCTTAATAACCCCAAACCAATGCCGTATCAGAGAAAGAAACAACATCCCAAAGCCCATAGATCACAGACTACTCAAGACCTAACGTCTCCCAGGAAATGAGCAAGCAGGAGATGAGGATCATAAAGACCTGGATAACACCTCATCCTCAAGTAGCAGTTCATTAAGCAGCTACATTGCTGCATTGCTCATCACCTCCACTCTGCTTTGATTTAATGTGCCAGCTATTTCCAGACTTCTCTGGTAATGAGAAGGGACAGAATCCAACTTAAATGACTACTCTTTTATGTTTTACTTTCTGATCGCTACATCAGAACAAGCATTTTACTTTTGTTTTACTTTATCCCAGTGGATCACGGCATAGAAAAAAATTATGTCAAATGAGAAACAAATCGCATCAATTTATATACCAACAAATCACACTACGTTTCAACACATGTATGAGGGGTTTGGGAGTTTCCTTCCCCCTGAGCAGCTGTAACAATAAAAGAGCAGTGATGCAACATTCATCAATAAAATTTTCTAAAGAACCTCTTAGGGACAGATGTACCACCTGCAAGAGACACCCATGACAAACACACATTTTGCTATGCTTGCCTTTTTTCGTCATGTGTTTGATATATAATGAATAAATGTTATTCAATAGGTATGAATAGACCGTGATTCCAAGCTCTTGTTCATAAGTGAAACATACACAGAGATATAGTATAAGCAATCAAAAATAATAAAATGAGGTATAGCATGGATACCATGGAAATTCATTATATCACAGATCTCCTCTGGAGAGCTCAGGTAAAAAGTAACTTGGGAAACAATGAAACAAGTAATTGGTCAAGACTTTAAACAGATGTGAAGGAATTTATCATTGCCCTATTTACAGCATCTATGTCTAGAAAGAGTAGTTGAGTCTTCTTTAGAGACCAAACATTTTAATAGTATACTCAGTATAGCATATAAACCTAAGTATTCAGTAAAGCTTATAGCATCAAAACTGAACAGTTTACAATGGCCAACAATTCATTGGCCCTGTTCATACTTCATATACATAAAATGAGATCAAAAGAACATGCTAAGGGGCAGCAAGATAGCCAAAAGCCCAGAAGTTAAAGAAAATGAGGAAGGGACACAGTGTTCCTCAGCCTGGCTGAGCTATGTAACGTCTTTCAGGCATTAGCATGAAATTAGAGAGGTTGAATTACTTTCAACATACAGATATTGCCCTCGTGAAATGGGACAGGTGACCTACAACATAAAAAATGCACTTAACTGTAAAAACTAGAAAGTGATGCTAAAATTGTGAAAAATAAAAGCTGTTCTCAGATACACAGTAAAAGACACACTGACATAATCAAAGGGAGGAGAAGAAAAACCATCCACCTCATCCAAAAGCTGCACCATTAAGTTACAAGGAATTCTTCTTTTAAAGGCAAAAAAAATATCCCCACATGCTCAGTAACATTCAGAAGGGTAATATTTATTAGAAAATCATTTCCCACTCTGCCTGAAGACAAAGCTTTCCATTTCCATATTTATATTCTAACCATTCTTTCAATCTCAGGGACTTTAGTGAGAAGTTTTTAAACATGACTCCCTTGCCCTTCATTCCTTTGGATCCATCAGTGCTAGGCAGAGCTTGCTATCGCAGCCACTACACTCTGCCCTGTGTGAGAGCAGAGCTTGAGATAATGCAGAATGACATGGCACTTGCCTAAGAAATTCTCAACTGAGGGACATAAAGTCTTGGTTCAAATAGGAATGAAGTAGAAAGTACCAGAAATTAACTTTAATAACAGTGGGTGACAAGGAGAGCTGGGAGGCTATGCACACATTGCATCCGAGCAACAGCATTTGTAGGCATGGTGGTTTGAAACATAAGTTTACTCTTGAATAAAGGACATGCACAGCATTTACAGCTCCCAGTTAATTCTATGTTCAAAAAGAGATGAACTAGATTATTCAAATTTTGCTGGATTTTTTTCTTCTCTTGTAGCTGTGCCAGCATCAGAGGTTAGAAAGCCACTTTCCTAGTTTCAGGCATTTGCACAAAAATAGAGATCATATACAGGCAGGCAAACTTCACTTAATTCAAGGCCTAAGATACAAAGCTCTTAATAGAACAAGGAGATAGGTAAGTTTTTAACATTAGTATCAGACTCCTTATTCTTTCTGCTGAGGACACAGATAATTTGACAGCATGAGCATCCTCCGTAACACAGATTCAGGACTCAAGTACCAAAACCACACTAAGAAGTAATAATACCAACTACCTCTCACTTTTTACATCACAGTCCCAGACACAAAAGGAAGTAAATCCTACTTCATTTATCATTAGAGGTGGAAACTCCTTGGGGTACATTGAAAGAGCAGTTGGACTTTCAAGCACTTCTCCAAGTGGGGTAAAACAGGTTGGTATAAGGCAAGCAAGGGAAACAACGAATCTGCAGAATCTGAACCCAAATTTTCAACTGCTACATGCACAGAACGGCAATCACCTGACTGATTACAGCTGAACAGGAGCTGTGCAACATGTAACTGCCCAATGGTCTAGCTGCTACAACCAATTACAGTCATATCTGTAGCCCAAAATACGCTAAAACTCAAAACGAATGGCACTGTCAACTAGAAGAGCCCTGACTTCTTTTCTTCTTTTGCAAAGTTTACAGTTTTCAGACATAAGAAATTATGTTGCTCTTTTCATTATTGCTTTTTCTAATTTCACTACTGTCCATGAAGTTTACCATAGTAGCCACCCAAGAATTTAGAATTACTACCATATTAACAATATGGAATATGACTCCAGGAGAGCACTGCACTGGATAAGGTAGCAACAGAGAGCTGAAGGTGATAATCTCCCTCCCAGGAAAGGTAAAAAGACAGAAAAAAGCAGAGAATGAACAAATTCAGTTCATGTGAGGACAAAAGGTTAATTAAAGATATGTTTTTTTCCAAATTGGTCATGTATTTATGACTCCAGTTACATCCTTCCAAAATGGATATATCAGTTTGCAAACAGAAGTCCATATGATCATTTTACTTATAAGATCCAACATAAAATATATGTTTTAGAATATGCCTCATTCTTTGTGCAAGTAGACTTCATGCCAACACTAAAACAATCATATAAAATCCACACTAGAAAAATTTAAGACAGTATAAAATGCTTCTAAGACTGATTTATCCTTAGAAACCTACATGATTGGGGAAAATATCTTTTTTTTTTTTAGCCCACCCTCTGAGCTACCAATATCTTAAATGAAACGTCTGCCTTGATATCACTTCCTGAGAGAATAAAAAAGGAAATAAAATCATACAGAGAAAAACCCTAGTGTTGAATATTAATCTGTTTACTCAGACATGGCACAAACGTCTGATTTATTCTCTTGATTTATTGTCTTAAGGAGAATGGATTGATTATTCTTCCACTCAAGTCTATAGCATTAATCCTGTTGACTTCAATCAGAGAAAATTCAAGCTCTCCATGAGTTCCAACTCCATTTGCTTTTCTTTTAGTATTCTGTTTCAGTAACAAGTAAAAATAAAAGTGTCAGACATGCAAGCTCCTCCAGATGTTTTTAATTCGACAGAAAATGGTGTATTGCACCATGAAAAAATTTCACTGCTACCTGTACGAATTTAATACTCTTTATTCACCGTGTTGAAGTCAAAGTCATTGATTCTAACCATTACTAAATGTGCTGGAATAGAAATACAGGAGAGAAGAATGTGGAGAGAAGTGTAAAACATTTGGTGCTCTCCTCCACTTCTAAAGCTACAATCGCTTTTGGAAGAAGTCCTAAGGAAGCCTGATACGTGAGGTCTGTTTATTTAAACTGTAATCTGTTCTGAAACATTTTTGAATTTATAGCAGAATTTTCTCAAAGGTTTTAGAGACGCTTAAAATACATAAACTATACAATGCACAGGAAATACCTATTTCTTTGTTTTGTTTTGAAGAAATGAAGAAGGAAGACAAGCCAGGCAATGGCACTTGAAGCTAAAGCTACTGTTCACATGCTTTAGAATCTCAATGAGGAACGATCACAAGACTTTTTCTGAGTGTATGAACAAAAGGAAATACCGTAAGTGGCACAGCTTGTCAAAATGAGTTCCTGGATAGTGTAGTTCTGTCAACAGTCCTTTCAAATATCAGTGTCTGTCCACATTACACCTGCACAAACAGTGATGTTTTGGCAGTTCTTGCATATCAGAGCTACAAAAGTCTCTTCCAGATCTGGGATGATGGAATTTCCTTACAGTTCTATGCTTACTGCACACCCCACAAGAATAGACCACGCGCCCACCCACCATGGTTCTCTACAAGAAGCTGGAAGATGACAAAAAGGTATTTTTTTTTTTCATTAAAAGGATAATGCCAATTTTCATTAATGTCGTGAAAATATTCAGCATTTCACAATATTAAAAGCTTCTGGACAGATTTACTTTGGTGGAAAACATAGACTGAGACAGACAGAAAACATGTAGATTTGAGAGTTTATCTCAACATATTGTGAGAAGAAACTGCTTTTCAGAGGTGAGCATTATTGCAGATGAAGTTATTTACAAGGAGAACACTTGCAACCCTGGAGAAACATTTGCAAAGACATTCTGCTTCATCCACCCTCCCCCCCTTTTTTTTTTTTNAGCAGTGATCTACAAATGGGAAAAAAAAAGACAACAACTTGTATTGTTTTTAAAAAGATGTGTTTGAAAATATACTGCACACATCTGTCAGAAACTGCAAAAACAGAATATAGAAAGTGTTCCTGCATGGATCTTTTGCAGAAGGAGCACTCTGGAAAACAGCTGGGGAAGACATATAGGAGTGATATGAAAGTATATTTCATTTACTTTATTTTTTCCAGATGAGCCAGTAGCAGAACCTCAGCATGTACCAGTCTGAGAATTTTGGAATGATTTGAATGGTAACAGATCAGTGAATATTGCTGACAGTAAATGTTGATGTGCTGTGTGTGTTTTTGATGCTGTGTCTGAAAGAGGAAGGATTTCACACTGTAATAAAAGGAGAAGGAGAACCTTAAATAATCAAAGGTACAGAAGAGGCTGACTGTCTTTATGTATTGTGGCAGCCAACTTTGGAACTGTCTGAGCGAGCAGATCTAAGATTACTTTACTGACATTCTTGAACACTCACTATGTCATTCAGCTGTTATCTCAGCACCACGCTATTAACCTGTTAGTTTGATGGCAATAATTTTACTGTTACAGGGATGTCATTGAAACATCCTTGGGAATTTCTCCTTCTTTACAATGCAATTATCTGTTTTGCTCTTCTGCCTCCCTAAGCATCAATCTGCACATTCCTCAATCAAAATCTGTGTCCACTATATCCCTATGGAACCATTTATGCAGGGTGGAGTCCAGGGTCTCAGTCTGACCTGACACCGTTGTTCCACAATGGCACATCACTCAAGGCATGTAAAATGACTTAGGAAATTGTTCCTATTTACACAAATAAGTGTAAAATCAGGATCAGACAGAAGATGACAGTCCATTCTTAAACGGTGTTTCAAAAAGGCAAACGAAAACATCAAATTAAAAGTTACCTCACTTAGAATCAAGGTAGGACTCTTATCCTATTGACATAAACGCTTTCAACGAAATGGGAGAAACATTTGCCTCTGTTCTACCTATATTAATTTCAAAATGTTTGCAAATACACTGGTGAACAGTATTTCAGGAACTTAAGGTCTTGTCTCTCCATGTTCCTTCTTGTGGAGAAGTCAAAATAATCACACTTTAGGAATGGATGTTTTTAGTAAAATATTAAAATTATGCTACTTCAGCTGGAAAATTCCAAAAAAAAAAAAGATTAATTACACAATGATGTATACAAGTGAAAACTTGGTCCAGCATTTTCAAAGTTGAATGCTTGAGGGAAGACACGTAATAAGGTATCTAACAGTCAGTGACAGAAGTATCTTTCTGAGTTACTTAAAGATTAGAATTTGGGTCCTAATTTTGCACACTAAGAATCTGAAAATTTGTAATATATGCATTTGCTGTTAGTGACATATAAAAAATTCATAAACATACTGGAGCTATCCCCAAGATATTAAAGAGAAAATGCCAATGGCACGCTTTTCCAGAGCTACAATAGCAAATGATCTTAGGGATTTAATTACCTACAGCACATTTTCTCTTGAACTATCAAGTATACTGACACATCAAGCCTTTGTGAGATTCTAGATTTCCATAAATATTTTGCACAACCATTTACTTAAGCAGTGCCCTTTCCCATTCACTGAAATGTCACACTCCCACGTTAGCTCTCTCTCTATATATATACATATATATGTGACTTAATATTACTATTTCAAAATATATTTGTTTAATTAGGGTTAGGCAAGGCCCCCGAGCAAGTCAAATGCAGCTTTGCCACAGCTGAATGAGGCAGCAGGCAGTATCTAATATAGCTGGCATCCGCAGGTATTATTCCCAAAACCATCTCATATTTGCAATATCTGAAGATTTGGAAAAGCTTGACACTTCCTGAGGTAAAGATCTTCCTCACACATTTGCCCCAAATTACAATGACTTTTTGCCAATTTACTCATAAAGATTCTCAAAAAACGTTCCCCATAGAGTTGTGTTAGCATCAGTAAAAGCACAAATATTTCTGTTTTACATCAGGTTTGCTTCAGCTGGGAACCAGTTTAGATCAATCAGAATAAAGACAGATGAATGTACATATACCTGTGGCCACAGCTGTATAAATCCCTGCCTCCAGCTCTTCATTACTGCCCTCAGTTGAACACGATCAGCCTCCTCCCTAAGATTATAATGGACACCCTGAGCTTCAAGGAAAACTAAGGCAGACAAGTTTAAACTGGTAGGTGATAAAGCTGATAAATTAACCCATTTTACTCTGCGCTGAAGCTAATTAGGCCTGCTCACACAAGCAATTGCAACATCTCAAGTGAGGAGACAACAAGTACCAGAGAAGGAGCAAGAATAAACAGCTGGATACCATTTCAAAGTTAGATTGTCATCACTCCACACCTTCACAGCATTCACAGTTTGCATTTGATAAACTAAATCACATTAAAAACCACTTTCAATTAAGTCCTTAGGTTTTATGATTTCTTTTGTTTTTATTATTACATAAACCACATTACGCATTATATGTGCAATGGCTGAAAGTGATATCCATCTTTCTGGAAAGAAAGGAAAAAAATAGATTTTTCAAATATTTGAAAAGGTTTTTCACAAGGATAGTGTTCTGAATGGCTTTCTTTTATTGATTTTCTAAAGTACCTCCTGATACCTAATACAAACTTTGAAATCCATAACTAAACACATATTCATCCAAAACTTAATAATGTGGAACACTTCCCAGAAAAATTAATTCTCTACTTAAAAATTACTCACTTCAAAGGACAAAAAAATATTCTCAATTTTCTTTGTGCATTCAGAAGGCAAGGAGGTTTCAAGAGCCCCATGAAGCATACTATGTTTAAAAAAAAAAAAAAAGCAATGGTGGGAGTCATTGACTAAAAGACATTCTGAGTGCAAAAATCAATCATCTGCAAAGCACACATTTAGTTGTTCTCTGGGTTTATTACTCTGACTTTTGGCTGGAAGGTTGATAAAGATTCTGGAAACTGCAAAAGCAAATCTAATTTTTATTAAAAGTTTTGGCAGCAGGCTGGGTGCGTGCTTTACAATAGGAGAAGGGTGGGGGGACTGGAGCTCTGAAAAAGCTCCAGTCACAGCCCTGAGTTCCAGCACATCTGCTGGAGCAGTGAGCACTGTGATTTCTGAGAGGCTTGTGGTTAACCTCATGGCACGGAATGAATTATTCCCCAATCCTTTCCTTCATTAAGCCACCCATTCTCTGAAACGTGTCAACGAAGTCAACACATGGCCAGCTACTAATCAGCAAGATGACGGTCCATCCCCAAGATGCTCTGGTTTTGGCCAGGACAAATCAGAGCTGTTCATCCTATACAGTTTTAAGCTGTTGATATTGTGTCCTGTCTAGTGGTATGAACTACTATCATGAGTTAATTCAAACAGCCTGTATATGCACATATTAATACGGGATGTCATGCAACATGCTTTCTAAGTGCAAACAGTTTTCAGGCCCTCACAACTGCAATTGCAAATATAAATCAGACACAAAGACTAGAGATGCATTGTTTAAAGTGTCCTAATTTTGAAGGGGAAGGACAGCTCACAGCAAAAGTTGCAAAACATAACAATGGGGCTAATACATCATCTGGGCAGCACTCAAAAAAATTCCACAAGAAAGCCATAGGACAAATGACTGGAAGGCTGAAATACTTCGGTATAAAGACTTCTATCCCTCTTGTGTGTTTTGCAAACTCATGACAACCATAAGAAGTGATTGCTATTATTTGACACTTTAAGTGGCAGAGAGAGGAAAAAGAGGGAGAATAAATATCACAAAATTTTTTTCTGAACTATATTTAATAAATAAAAATAGTATGTAATCTTGGGCCACCATTTAAGTTAAGCTTTTCCCAGATGCTCACTTCTCACGCTTTTTAAGTGTTCAGACTGAGAGGTCTGATTTGCAGGAGCACCATGTTGATAACTGCAACAGGTATGAAAGGGAGCTGGGCTCTGAACAAATGAAATACTGTAAAATACTAAGCTCTGTGAGAAATCAGCCTCCAGGCAACTCCAATTAGGCATCTCAAGCCAGCCACTTCAGGCACTGGAGTATTCTTGCCTTCAATGCCTGTCTTTTACAAGGGAGATAATATCAGCATATTATTGCACAGGGAGGTGAAGAATTGCAAGAAATGAGCAAGCTGGGAAAATCCACTGAATAGTATAAATGGTATTAAATAAATAAGGCATGGGAATTACAGGGAATAAAAATAAAGCATAACTTTGGTTAGCAACTCATTCAGTGAGCACAGACTATCCTCACAGTATATTTGGAAACTGAGCTAGCTAGCTATGGGCTTGTTCTATCACCAGTAGGCTGGCTGGGGGCTCCAGGGAGTCACCAAATCTGTAACTATACTTAACCATTTTAGGAATTCAGATAAATGCTCTTGTTTTTCTACTGAGTCTTAGTTTTGTGTCTGAATAAAAAAAGTTCTCTGTTACTGTTGACTTGAGAAAAAGAATTACTGTTGTTCGAAGGTGGGGGGTAAGCTTCCCAAATCGTGGCAAAAACAACAGAAAATTGGCAGTGAAGGGATTTTTAAAGGAAAAAAGAGCAAAGATAAAATAGCTAGATGTGACAGCAGTTTCCAATTTAATGAGGGGAAGATTTTTGCAAAATGCATTAAGACACAGTCAATACTTCTACACAAGAAGCTGTTTCCCTCATATCAATGGCAAGGGGGGGGAACTGAACACATTTGCAGAAGTTAAAGATTTATGCTTTGTACACCAAGTGGGTGAGATGAAATACAAAGGTGTAATAGCCTCTGAAAAAAGCCTATGTGCCTACTTCACTTTTTTTGTTTTTTTTGAAGAGAGCAACAGAAGTTTCATTCATCTCAGAAGCCTGCTAAAAAGTATCTCTGAATTTCTGGCAAGACCAACATGCCATTACTTGCTGAGTTTGGATTGGGGATAGCGGTACATTCATAAGTAAGATTCTTGCTTTTTTCTTTTTTTTTCCTTAAATAGAACACCCAAAGGCCATGAGAAAAGCCCATCAATGTCATATGCTAAGAACGTGTGACACTAGAGCAAGCAAACATGAGCTGGCAAAATTTAAATTTGAAACCAGTTTATTACAATAGGAAGTTCCTAGCAACCTTAAATTACATATAGCAATTTTCAGGTCATCTATCATCAGGAAGAGGGTGTTACTCCTACAGCTCAAGCTTGGCTGAGCTCTCCTTTGAACGTTCCTCCAGCCTCCTCCTCTGTGCCTTCCTCCCATGCGTTTTATGAACAAGCCAGCTTAAATTACTGTAACACAGCTAATGGCTTTGGTTTCCTCACTTTTTCCAGTCTTCAACCTAATGTATTATAAATGGGGCAGAGAGACATTTCAAAGGGACTAAACACCATTTTGAAATTTAGGTCTCATCAGCCTTTTTAAATTTTGTATCCAAAAATGAACCGACATACATACTGCTGCTCGCATTTGAAATTTTATCCCACATGCACAGTTGTCTATTATCATGGCTTTAAATATCCCTTGGTATCACTCCCCTTTTCCTCTCTACCAATAAAGGCAATATATTTCATGGTCTTTGCCAGCCCTGTACTGCCTCCAAATTCCAAGTTGCCAAAAAGAAGCTGGTTCTTCCATCAGTTTCACAAATACTAATTCTCACTAGACAAATCTCTTCACTCACTTTACATTTATTACAAAAGTAGCTGGGGTGAAGGAGAGGCTATTCATGGAAGGGTGGTGGTGGTGTTACATTTAAATAAAGCAATAATAAAATCAAGACACATGCCTAAATGAACCCGAATGTCATTATTATTATTGTAAACCCGACTTTTCCTCTTTCCTGCTCCATACATATATTAATGTTCATTTTTCTTCTCCTGCACTGAGTCCTGTCTGAAACAATATCTTTGCTCCTCAGAATTGTGTCATTTCTTTAACATGTTCTATAAAATGCTTAGTATGGGTACCACAAAAGTAAAGACCAAGACTAATAGCTGCTCAGATACCAGTATGGAATTAGCCTAGCTCCCAGGAGGTGGGTATGATTCATAATTAAGATTTCAGTGGACATCGCCAAACGCTTTATTGTACCTTATTTTTTGAGAAGGTTTTTCACACAGAGGCTGGGGTTAGTGGAAACAGCCCGATGAAGTGTGAATAAAACTTTATTCTTGCTTCTGTTCATTATATATCTTTTTTATAACATACAATTCACCGTAAACTATAACATTTTTTTAATTATAATTTATAAACTAAAGCTGTCAGCTTTCATAAGTATAAGACACATGAAGAAAAATACTTCATTATTTCATTGATCTAAGATATGTCAAAATCATTCACTTATTTTAAAGATGATAAATAAATTACTTTAGTAAATAAACACATTATTATTTGCAGTCATTTACCAGAAGTTGGCTCTCACAATCTAATTTACTCAATACAATTAATTACTCAATATAGTTTAAGAACTCCATAAGAAAACTAATAAGAAGTCTAAACCAAAAGTCATGCATCAAAATTAGTTATGTACATTATGAAATAAATCATCCTCACACTCATGTTGTTCCTCAGAACATTTTAAATGGTATTCCCTGTGTTTATTACTGAAAAGACTTCCTTTGTTTACATAAGGAAACCCATTTGAATTTAGTACTCAGTAACATTAACACTTAGAAGAAGAAAAAAATAGCAACATCTGATCCAGGCATAAATCACAGTACTTGTGAAGGTAATGATTACATATATATATATTTATATATGTATTTGGTCTAACGTAGGCCAAACATGGGAACAAGTTTGAACTTTTCTGAGTGGAACAATTCTCTATCAGAAATTCTGATTTAGCAAAATCTATACACTACACCAGAATATACCATTTTTGACCAAATATTAATGCAACTATCAAAGATGTTTTTGGAAAAAAAGTGTGTACCTGCTCAACACAGCACAGATAAGTCTAAGCTACTGAACTAAAAGAGAGGCTAAGTCATGAAATTCCACTAGTATGACCAGACAGATGTTACGACACCGTTTTTCAGCAAGGTTATTTAGTTTGAGAAGTGCTCTATGTCGATGCACTTGTTTCTGGTCATCTGAGAACTAATTCTGGTCTCTCTGAGCACCACTGCACTGCATCCAGTAAGCTTACCTTTCTTGCTTTCCATTCCCGTTAATATTGCTAGACTTTTCAAAAATAAGTGAAGAATTAATTTTTATCATCTTCTGAACATCCATGGGTGGGCTAATTTTCAACTGATAGCAATAAATAATTTTCATTGTGTAGAGACTTTGTGGGCTCCTTTTCACTGCTGTTCAACAAATTGGGAAGTGGAATTGAGTACTGATAGGACAAAAAGTCTTGTGGCAGTAGCAGAGAATTAGAAGAAATTCAAAAGGGTGCCAAAACAAAATACATTTAATAGTTCCTGGCTAGCTTTCTCATATGTATTTATGAAATATCTAGGCTCAAGGTACGATTCATGAAGCTGCTTCTAGAGGAGTTGACCCAAGACAGAGGGGGCTCAAAGGCTGCACATATTGTCATGATGCAATTGACAATGTCAAGCTGTCTTTGGAGGTTTGTTACTTGCTAGATTTTCTTCTTATACAGTTGCAATTTTTCCAAAGAAATAGCAGGAAGAAGCTCTGATGTGCTAATGTAGTCAGAGCAAGAAGTCAGATGCTACCACAGAAGTCTAATTCCAGAATGCATTTCCACCAGATTTCAGTAAAACTCAGCCTAGTTTGTTTAGGTTCCACTCTGGTAGAGAAGGCTACAAGAGAATAATATGAATAAATTGCCTTCATTAGTAGAAAACTCTTTCATAAAATAAGATTAAATAAACACATAGTAAGTTCAGAATTACTTGCTAGTTTACAAAAGTTGCACAGCTATCTCTATGTTAATTGCTCCACACGCAGGAAAAAAAGTGATCTTTTTTCTGCAGTTTCCAGAAGGTCATCAAAACCTGAGAAGTGCATTTCTAGTCCCCACACTTGACATTTTATCTACATGAAAGATGAAGAGTTAATTGCTTGTGGAAGTTTCTGAAACCTACATGCATACTCAGTATGCAAAAACACAGGCACGTCTGCCATTCACTTTAGGAAGAAAAAAATGGAATGGCAGAGTTCCTTTTGCAAAATAAGCTTTACTTCTTGGCTAAGTTACAATCGGTCATAGAGCTTCACAGAAGCAACTACATCTAGATGAGTCCATCACAGTGCTTTATTCTATGAAATGTATTAAATAAGATGAGGGTTACAGGGTTAAATACCATGCTCACGTGTATAGCCACTGTCTTCACATAGTGTTCGGAAAAAAAATAATTGAATTAAATTCTATTATCTGAAGCTAGCTTTCTCCTTCCTCTTTAAGGCAAAACTGCTTCAATGGCAACTCTAAACTTCAACAGCAACTATACTCCTTTGTGAACTAGGAAACTAGATCTGGTTACACATAGATTAATCACCAGACCCTCTCATCCACAGAATCACAAAATGATTTAAGTTGGAAGAGACCATGGAGGTCATCTAGTCCAACACCCAGCTCAAACCATAGCAAACTTCAGCACTGCATCAGCAGATTGCGTAGAATCTACTACATACTTCATAGTAAGCCTAAAATTGAAGAGTTTGCTTTGTTTGAGATGCTGTTGTGCTATTGCTGGTAACAGTTCAGAGGAGGAAAGAACACCCATGCATGGAGAACCCATGGAGAACCAAGAGTAAAAGACATTTGTGAACAGCACTGCTGAGATTCAGTTATTTGCTCTGCCTAATAATTTTGCATGTACCACCAACTAACACGTCATGATAATTTCACAGAGAATAACAACTGTTTAAGTAAAATTTCAAAGCTGCAGCATCAATGGTTAGTAATCATTCTTGTAATTTAATTCACAGCACAATAACCTATTTTCACAGTTCAGTGAGCTTTAAGATTGAGTACAGACCCATCAAAATAAACGTTAGGAAGTCTGTTATATGGTGGCAGACAAATATAAACAACTAGCCCTTTTTTTCCGTGAAAAAAGTAACAAATTCTGCTATTAGAAATTCGGAGGTCAAAATAATACAGTAATGCTTTTTATTGATAGCATCAGGTCTATATATTACAATTCTGTTGAACTGGGCTTCCTCTGGGATTTGCCTTTAGAATTTGTTAGTTGACTCAACTTGGATAATAAAATAATCACTATTTATTTCAATTACATCATATGTTTTGTGACTCCATAGTTCTGATTACCACCATAAAAACACATGAAAATTAGTTGCAAGACTAATAAAAAATCTGAATGTAAGAACCAGATCATGGGGTACAGGAGAGTATTCTCCTTCCTTTTTCTTCCTCTCTAGCTGTTACTAATATACCTGTGAACAGTATCACTGTTTCTAGATAAAGATGGTTGAGAAATGAAATCAAAACTTACACATTGTCTAGAGTTTTGGATCCATAAATTACTCACTTCATTTCATCTCCACAACAAAGTATAAACAAAAATAGGAGGCACCAACTGGTAACTAGGAAAATATTTCCATCAAGTAAAGAGAAATACAGAAGAGTAACCTATTTGGAAATAAAACACATTTCATGCTTATAATGAATCATGCTGCCTTTTACATGATATCAGGCACAGGAAAATTGAGCAGATGTTTCTACAAGAATATCAAATGCTACTCCCTGAGGCCAGCTTGAAGCCTCCTGATTTCTTTTTCCATTAGTGTTTTAGTTTATCTGTGCAGCTTGGCTGGGTAGGCAAGGGTGAAGATCGAGGAGAAAGATTTGTTCCTCTGTCTGTCTGAAGAAACATTTAAATTTTTCTTAATCTAACTCTTCGTGCTCTGTGAACTCTTCCTTTTCTCTCAAATGCAGCTCCCGATGTTAAGAAATCAAGTGTAACAAAGACCACAATATTTTTAATTGGGATTTCTCTGAATAAAATGTTTGCTGACAGAACTAATAGAACAAACATAACACATCAGAAAACCTCAATTATGATATGAAGATGAATTCAAGCAAATGGCATTAATTCAAGTAAGACAATGGTCTTCAGTTAAAACTCAAACAGAATCTGTACCAGAATTCTTTAGAAATAATCTATTGGCATTTTGACAAAATATTTGCCATTATTCGTAGCAATTGATTCTATTTATACCTACATGTATACCTATACATTTGACTGCCAAGAAAGCTCTGGGATAAAAGAGAAATGCTGACAAACAGAATGGATTTCATATTACAATGCATCTCTTTGTTTTTTACTTAGTCATTGACATTTATTTCTAATGATGAGTGAATTTGTGGAAAGCCCAAGGCTGGCAGAGAATCAAACGTCCATGTGCCATCTGGCATAAACATTTGTTTTGTTTACTTCAGCTACTTAAGATGGGTGAGTAGATGAGTAGAAACTCGCTGGATTTTTTCCATCTTTGGCCTTTTTTTTTTCTTTTTTTTTTTTTTTGGTGTGTGTGTGACCAAATGTGACCAAATAATCCCTTTAGTCATACTGGATGATTGTGTCGCTTACGTGACCTCTTACGGATTCCACAATTGTTTGTCTCACTTATTTGTTTGCTCTGCTTTTATTCAAAATAACTCAAAAAATGAGAAAAAAATGTCAACATTATATATTTGTCATGTAGTGCATCTGACCCTGTCCTGTAATTCCTCTTTCACTTGGGATCCCTCTGCTGTTCTCTTCACTACTTTTGGGAGTACCAGATGGCCTGAAAAGGTCATCATCAGCTACACAGTCATTTTTGTTATGACAAGATGGAAAAACAATTCTTGGTAGACAGTGGGTTTAATTTGCTTGTCATTGTATTATCACTACAGGAATATGTGCTTTGCTTGAAAATTTCTGAAATCTCTTCCTCTTACTGGACTTTTTGCCTCACCTATGAATAATGAACAGAACCAAGCTGATGTCTTATCTACTTAAAAGTGATTTTGATGTCATTCCCTTGTTGCGTGTTTCACTTTCAGAAGATCCGGATTCATCTTCTCACATCATTTGTGGAGGGTAAAATAAAAAATCCCTTAGAAAAAGCACAAATCTCCGGATCATGAGTTATTAGAGGCCCACTACTGAATTTGCATCCTTTTTTTCCTCCTAAATATTTCTAAAATATTTATCTGTAAGTATTACAGAGAAATCCTCTTGTTTATTGTGACCTTTGGCATAAACAGTAATATTATACACTAATGACAAAAAAAAAATATGAAAAGTGTTAAGGATCCCAAGAGACATTTTTCAGAAATTCAGATATTAACCTTTGTTATTCTGATCTAATCTGTAATTCAATTCTAATTCTCTTACCAGATTCAATTCCATATAAACTACACTCCTAGTCTGAAACTGCATATGTATACACAGCTACCATATTTCACTCAATAAAAAGCTACACCACTGTCATATGCAAAACGGTCCCTTTATTTACCAAAAGAAATTGGCATAATGTTGTGCCATGAAAGCATGTACTCATACGTACATACATTTGTTCTAAATGCACAATGAAAGAAATATCTGTGCATTTTCAGAAGGGCCAGTTGTACCATCAGGTATGAATGCTACACGAATTTCAGTGGCTACACAACACCGTCAAATCCAGTATGCTGCACGGTTTCCATTCCGTTCCCTTCAATGCTTTTGGAGTCAATTGAAGTCAAAACATCCTGGAAGAAAAGTTCAGTTTTTGCACCCCTGGTTTCAATTATTTTTAAATCTGATGCACAAACACAGCTTTTTAAGATATGTGAGTGAAGTGCCAAATAAGGAACTTACGATTTTTTCAAATACATGTGGTTGAAATCTGAGACCTGCCTGCTGCCAAGCCACAGTATTTGGAATAGAGCACTGGCACAAGAAAATAAGC
Source organism: Penelope pileata (assembly GCA_013396635.1). NCBI lineage: Eukaryota > Metazoa > Chordata > Aves > Galliformes > Cracidae > Penelope > Penelope pileata. The sequence goes on from WBMW01000103.1 coordinate 86,871, forward strand.
CATTGTTCAGAGTATAATTCTAAGAGGAACTATCTTGCAAAAAGGAAAATGTAAATTTCCAAACTTTAGCTCATGGTTATAGGACAATCCCATAATCCTTTGTTAAACACTTGACAGTTGAAATAGAGATTCTAACAATGTTTATCCAAGCTCTCAAAAGTAATCTTTTGATATAAACTATACTACAGCCTTCTTAATTTTCCTACATTATAAAAAGAATAAAAATTACATGAGATGGAATACTCCATGTCATCAATGTTACTTCTTGTCCTGTGCTATATATGTTCATGCTGACTGGTTTTATATACAGCTTTTTCAGTACTTTTGGCATTGACTGTAGCAGCAAAAATAGTAATAGGCTCCTACTAAGATAAAAAGTACCTTTTCTCCTTGAGGAGAATACTGTATCATTAGGAAAGGTTAATTTCACATTGCTGATTTCAGATTCTAACGAACAAGATTTGCTATATATGTACTTAAACATTTATTTGCAGCCATAGCCATGGAGCTGCGTCTTCAGCCACTGTCATTCTCAGTTTTGTCTGAGTGACAGAGTTACAAAAATTAAAAAGGAAAACTGCTTCATAAGGTTAATGAGCACTCAGAAATGAATTCTATTACAGATAGTCCTTCCAGGGGTGATGGATGAGCAAGACAGATATAACAAGATAAAGTACAAGAATAGAGAGAAATCTGCTATGTAACTCCTGTGACAAAGATTCCATTAGAAAACAAATTGCTGCATGTCATGGATGTTCATATATAAAATGGATTGAAGTTGAAAGATTAAACTAAGAAGATCACTTTTGAGTAACGTACTCTTATCCCAGGTAGTGAAACAAAGGAAAACTAAAATAAGTAGGAAAGCAAATCATCTTTCTGTTCATTAAATGGAAGAGCATAATACGAGTTTTGGTGACAGTTTACTCTAACGAGAAAAATAATACAATGAATGAGAAGAAATATAACAGCTATCTCACAGCATACCTAGAAATATCTGCACTAGTTTTGAGACTAATAACAAATGTGCTCCTGTGAAGCACAAAAAAAAAAGTGGTAAAACTTGATGCCAGAGTCACCAAGTCCCAATGTTTAAACTGAACTTAGAGGTGAGGAGAAAAAAAAATATATAGTCTCAATGTCACACTTCAGATTGAAGCTTTCATTTTCTCACTCTGTCCCTGAAGAATACAAATACACCAGCTGAAGTCTTTTTCACCAGTTTGCCACCCAGCTTTCACTACAATCCAAGCTGCAAAATAGCTAGACCCTGACCCATTTTTGATTAAAAACATCTTTTTTAGTTAACGTGGTGTATTTCTATCTCAGGGATATTACTGAATTTCAAGGTGTCAACATGAAGAGAACATGCCAGCTTGAACAACCCAGGAAAGAAACTCCTGGGTTAAATGTCCCAAGTTGCCTCCTGGAAGATTCTCTCACTTTGGGGACCTGCTCTAGTAACCTTAGGAAATCAGTGTCACTGGAATTGGGCACAGGGATGTTTCATTAAGACAAAAAAGTACAAATCCTGCCTTCAATAGATAAGGGGCCAAGAGTTTTCTCCTGTGCATCAGAAGGCAGAGTATGGAGAGAAACAAAGAGCCTGCTCCTGTTCAGGCTCGATCACGGGAGATGACGCTGAAATCCTAGAGTACTTCTTAAAGAGACATAGGTGAACCTGCCCAGGGGCAGCAGCCCCTCCACACTGAGCTCCGGCTGGCCTGCAGAGCTAGAGCAAGGACAGAAGAGGCATCTGTCAACTCCACACACCTGCACCCTTGATTATTCAGCCCAAGCCTTTGTTATTGCACATTAAGCTCCAACTTAAACCAAGTCCTGAAACAAGACAGAGATGAGGACTGCAAGTAAAAATATACATTTTTGGAGGTTTGCCTCACAGTCAGAATGTTATTTCCCAAACATCAACGTACTCCTCCCTGTCCACAGCATTGATTGATTTTATGTAGCTTCACATCATAATTGTCTCATTTAAGGCATTTACAGAAATGGAAACTTCTCCAATGTTTATGCTATCCCCAAGAGCTTTTTCTCAGATTGCTTTGTCTTATAAATAATTGAATTTTCCTTTTTCTGCTCATCCTTCATTTGGATTAACATAGCTCAGTGTGCAATATGTCATGCTTAGAGTGATGTAGTGTCAGTATGTACTGACATAGTGTGGACAAAGCCCACCCTGGATAATCACAAGCAAAGTGGGGTGTGTGTTGTGCCTGCGTGTGCATTTCTCTGCACTGAAGAGAAACAGAGCAAAACTTATGATGATGCCTGTCATCTGGCTTCAACAAGGCTTTGTTATGTCAGTTCTCTGAAATAATCCTAACCCAAATATTTTCTTTTGATGCAACAGAAGCATTAATGCATGATAAATACATTTGGAAATTATTTATCACTCATTAAAGATTCTCTAAATAGAAATGATGTGAAACACACACTACATGCAAGATCTAAAAGCTAAATCCTTTGGTCTCTGAGGTACTGAAAAATTTTGCAACATTCAAAGAGCAAACAATGCTCAAGAAGCAGGTGATAAATAGGCTTAAAGTTTAAGCTCAGTCCAAGTGGTACCCTCTTGATATTTTTTATTTTTAATTTTTCTTAGAATTACCTTCATCCAGGCACTTCATTCTCCTTCACTCATTACGCTTAGTCTTTTTACTAGACTGTTTCCTTCAAACATGTAATGTATGGAGCAAATGAATTAAATATAGGTAGGGAAAGCTAAAGAGCACTCTACAGTAAGCCACCAGACAGTTGCACCAGAACAGGATGTGAACTCATAGAACAGTACTGAAACAAATGTCTCATGATGGTTGCTACCATTCCTGAAGCTTTACTAGGAAAGATTCAGTTATTTCTCTCATCTGGAGGCCTTCATTTAGCCTCCTTCAATTAGCATCCTCAGAAAATCTTCTCAACTGTGTAGCATAACATTTCTATGAAGCCCATATGCAAATCATTCAATAAAGCTTAGCAGGCATCACATGCTATATGCAACAAAAAGTGATCTCTTCAACAGGTGTATAGTTCCTGTGCATGTGCTTTGTGTTTGTCAATTTCATTATTAGATCCACACAGATTCATATCAATTTGAGGTGTCCTCTTCAATTATGGAAAGTATCAATCATGCTGCAACAGAAGCAGGTGGAACTGTGCTCAGCTTCCCCACTCTCCTTACACTGAGTCTATCTTGACTACTGATCTCTACTGCCTGGAAGCAAGCATCCCACTTCTGAAATGAAAATAGCACTCTGAGAAACTTCATTTCAAGTTCTCTCTTGTGATGGTTGAGCTCCATTGTGTAAACTCCAATAAAAAATGCTGGTTGTAGTAAGAATCCCATGAAAAACCTGAAAATCTGTTCCTGCTTCATGCATCATCACAATGGTGCAAACAAAAAGGATTTAGGAGGTTAATCAGACCTGTTAGCACCAGTATGTTCAAAGATGAAACTGAACAAGATTACGAGCTCCATGACCACTGGCCAAATAAAGTAACATTCTGACATCTCACGAACAGAAGATCACATAAAAAATAAACGGCAAAAAGTAAATTGTTCAAGGTACAGTAGTACATGAGGAAAAAAGATACCCTTATGGTGCACGTTCATTCAAACTGTTGTACTTCTTATCTACAATTAAGCCATCAATATCATATTCGTGGGATGTGGTACAATCAAACAAACTCAACGTGCTTGATTGTTCTCATTTGCGCTCTCCAGTTAGTAAATGCATTTACAAAATAATGCTTTCCATCTCTCCAGCAAAATGTTTTCCATGTGGTGAAAACGTTCATGTCTGACTCTGAACTCACAAGCTGTAATATAAGTCAAATTTAAAATGAGTGAGGCCATTCTGTGGATTAAAAAGTCAAGGATGACCTGTCAGTTCTGTTGATGCAGGACTTGTGGTTTACTACAGAAATAAATACACATTCCTATCCTGATAGGCAGCTAGAAGCCCACTGATTCCTGCATCTACCAGTACTTTTCTATCCTGGTATGGAAAGACATCTATACTGACACAGTTTCACTACATTTAATAACTAGAATCAGATTAAATATATGCCCTTGATAAGGGCTGACTATGCAGCAGCATCCAGTAATGTCACACACCTCCTAGTAGTATTTGGTACCGAAGAGATTCAAAGTAAGTTATCACTTGTGAGCTAATCTTCACATCATTTTTAAGTATAGGGAATGTGGTCATTCCCACGCTACAGACTGGGAAAGGGGGACACGTACTATGTGAAACGTCCAACATCACAAAGCACTTTGGTGACAAGTCTGGAAAGAGAACTGGAGTCCATGAAATATTTAAACTCGTAGATGCTGGAAGCGGTTTGCCAGCCTCCCCCACACATGCATAACCAAATAGACCAACAGCAAAACTCCATTTATTTGGCACTGAAAACACAAATTTAACAGCTATAGCCATAACCTCATTAGGCAAAACATTTCACAAGTGTGACAATTCCTTTATAAGGAAAGCTACTCTCCCCGTAACCTGATCTGCTGCCCTGACACCAGTGATGTAATCCAGGGCAGAGGCTCAGAGTAGCATCTGGTAAAACATGATGATTCAGTGGAATCTGGTAAAAAAGAACTGGAAAGGCCAAATATATCTTTGAAGGAATTCCACTGAAGCTTGAAAAGGAGGAAAGCCAGTACAATGATGCCAACAAGATTACATCAGGGATTAATCTAGCCTGAGATCGACTTCACCTTCCCCTCTAAGTACTTCACTTAGATCCATTAATTGGCTCCACAGCACCATTCCTCTTGAATTAGAACAGCCTCCTCGACTTTAAGGTTTCACTCACCTCTGCTCCTGACAACTTCATCTCAATTCCCATGACTGTCTGGCTCCAACATCACGCTAGCTCACCTCCCCTTTGCTTCTTTCTCCCTCCTGTCTCATACAGCTACGATTTCATTGTCGCAGGCCACATGCTGTCTGCAGAAACCGTACACTGAGGAGAGATCTGCTCTTCCTTCATGCTCACTTTCCCTTCCCACGTACAGGCCATGCTAATTAGATTGATAACCTATTGCTTCTCCCCAGGTACAGCCCTAGAAGAAACTTAGCAAAGTTCCTCCTCTGCTCAAATCTCTTCTGGATCTTACTACAGGGAGAAACACAGATGCTACATGAATCTCTTCCCCCACTGGAACTTTTCTACATTAAAAATAAATAAATAAAAAGAACAACAACAACAACAAAGAAATGTAGGAACGTTCAACTTACTGAGTGATTTTCACAGCCACTCTCCACATTTCTCCATCTAAAATTATCCAAATTTTGTAGTGGGCTTCAATATGAAGGCACAGCTGGGAAGGAAGGCTGTTCGTTCTTTTTGCTCACAAACTGATCACAGTTAGGCAACCAAAATTAGTTCTTGCTTGGTTGTTTGTATTTTTTAAAGGAAAACCTTGACACTTCACTATGAGAAAAGCTCTCAACCTAGTGCTAGTAGGAGACACTGATCCTGCCCTCTTCCCTAGCCTCCTTCCCACCCTCACCAGCTGAGGGCTTGTTTGGAAACTAGACAAGCATTGAAAATGCCACAGAAGCGGTGAGGATTTTTGCCATCCAGATAAAGAGTACAAAATCGGCCCAGTAGAACATTACAAATCTAGAATGAGTGGCACACTGTATACTTGACAGACCATGAGATAATCATGTGCCGCTTTTGTTTGGTCATGTGCCGCTTTTGTTTGGCATTATTCTCTTTCTTTGTTCACTGCATGATCCAGCAGAGACTGAATGGATATTTGGGAGGGAAAATGAGATCAAACAATCATGTTAAATTGATATTTTGAACTTTCAGTTCCAAAATATCTTGCACTTATGGTTTTGGAGAAAGCCCTCAAAATTCCTTCCACGGAGCCTACAGACAGCCTGGAGCTACTAATCGAAGAGCTCAGCTACCTTCCCTTTCCCTTATGGGACTTAAGCTAAAACAATTATCAGACTTGGTAACAAATGTTGCCAAACAAAATTCACAGCACTTCTGCGCTGTTGTAAGGGAACTGAACTTTTTTTTTTTTTTTTTTTTAAAATATATAGCCTGAATTATTTAATGTTTCAAGCAAGTGTCTCCATGAGCACCTGACCTGTCAGTCAACATTATCACACCTCTCCCTCACAAAGAGTAAAGGAGAATGGAAGGGAGAACTCCCCCCTACTCCTGGATGGGATTCTCTATAACTGTTAATCCATCAGAAAACATGAAAAGACGATCTTCTCTGGGAGACCTTGCTTCGCCACAGGTCACACCTCAGCTGCAATGCTCACATACACACACACACCCCTACTCCCAGTGACAAGTGGCAATTGTAGCAACTGCTGCTTTGCAAAGTAAATGGAGAAGTGCTTAGTCTATTTTTAGCAGTCTTTAATGTAATTTAGCAACTGCAAACCCACAGAGCCAGCAACATACAAGCAGCCTTCTGGAGACCACAGTTCAGTAACCTTTGTGCTACTGCATCAGACCTAGTGAACACACACCATGGCCAAGCTCCTATCCACAGACCGAGACTTCAGGGTCACAGCATGGCAAGACTAATGAATAAAAGAAATATGGATATAATGGCAAGCTAGAGACCTAAAGGAAACTTCTGGACTGCGCAGGAAAATACTAAGATGGCTGAAGAAACTCTCCTGCACAAAGTAGAGCAGAATATCTTGGTTTCCTCTGGACTTGTGGCAGTATGTAGGCACACAGCATACAACTCCTCTTTCCCCCTTTCCCAGGGCCTCCCTCACGCTCTAGCTGGGTGCTGGATCTGGAGACATCAAGTTCCTGGCTGCTTCCAGGGACCTGAGCAGTCCAGCAAAGATAGGTATGGAGAGGCCAGAAAAAGTGCTAAGAGAAAAAGTAACTAACAAAAAAAGTCATGCAGCAACCTTTGTGGGAACTCCCACATGGAATTTCTTCACGCTACCCAGACACTGGTTTCAGCAACACTGGCAGGAATTTCCCACCTCTTACCTCCAACCTTATCTTTATCAACAGATTATAAACACATCAACAGAAAGTTACTATACAAGCAGGCCTAGCACAGCCACCTTAACTGCACTTCCTAGGGAAGAAAGCTGAAACTATGGGAAGAGAGAAGAATAAAACCTCAAAAGAAGTGAAGTTAAAATACTACCAAGAAAAACAGAGATGATGCTTATCACCAATCTCTCAAGAGGCTACAAAAGGACATGTGCTATCCTGTACCCTGCCATGTCTGTGTAAAGATTGTTTGAAATTCTCTTCCCTGACTAGTAATCGGGTGAACAAGCAAGCTCTGTAAGATCGGTCCCAAACCAGAACCTGTTTGGAACCCTGCAGCTCACAGATATCTAAGGTCCAAGAGACACAGAGAAATATCAAACTGGCTCAATATTTGCCCCTTGGAAAGGGGATAACGTGTGTGAGGGATAGAGGACTTGAATGTTTCCAAGGCATTACTGATGCATACTGCTTTTCTCCAAGACCCACTACAGAGGATAACTTTTAAAACACTCTTTCAGAAATAACCTCTTACATCAGCTAGAACTAAATTCTGTCCAAAAGGAAAAATCCAGTGACTGGAGCTGCTTTTATTGAGGTTGGCATAAAATCTGTCAGTTGAACTGACAGAAGCTGAAGTAGCTCATCGCAGTATGCAATGAAAAGGATACTGTAGTAAAATATCTTCTAAAAATATTGAAAGAAAATTTTTACACTAGACTTGTACATGTTACATTTTTAAAAAGGCCAAAATTTCCCATTTGGCATTAAAAATATCAACTTCTACTCTATTGTTTGAACGATAATGCATTTTACTACTTCCAGCCACATCAAATTCTGCTCAGCATCCTGCACTGTGAAAGATCAGATGCAGCAGTAAGTCTAAAAAACTTTTTACAGTCAAGCATTCTGCTAGTGATGAGGCCAAGTTGAAAAATTCTCAAAATTGCACATGTAGCTGTTATCAGTACAAATTTAAGTCTCAAGTCACAGTACTTATTATCATAGTTCAGAGCATTCATTAGTTTCACTAAGCAGTTAACTAAAGACAGACATCACCTATACCACATTCTTATTTTTTGATGTCATTCCAGTGAAGATGATCTTCCTAAAATTGAAGACTACACTGATAAATACAGAAGCAACTCTTATAGTACAGTTTAAAACCATTTACTGGTGCAATAGAAATCCTTGTTTTCTGAGCAAAGAGAAGAGGAGGTACACACTGGCGATCTAGCCAGCAAGAAAATAGACCAGTATGAGGTGTCCAGCTGTATCTGGTGTGTTACTGTGACATTTGTGCCTCCAGTTAGAAGCATCGCTGCAGGTTCTGTGAGTACCACAGGTACCAGCAGTCAAGACTCACCCAGCTCTTACCACTCCCTAAGACGCTTGCAAGAGCGTTCCTTGTGTTCAAAGAACTAGCAGCTTGCTGTTCCTCCAGGTCAGTTTATTCATTCCTAATGAATGTGAAGTACTTTGCACTTTCTTTAACATGACATTTTCTGAATTAAGAAAATTTGAAAACAGATGCTCAGGATAAAAACATCTGATATTAAAAAAAATTTTTCCTCCCTTCAGCATTAGATTGCTTTCATATGGGAAGCAAGTTTATGTGCATCATCTGTTTGCAGGATGTTGCTTTAGAGCTCAAGCACTGGAAACATTTAGCATACTTTTTTTTTTTTTTTTTTTTTTTTTTTTTTTTTTTTCTTTTTGGTCTCTGCACTATAAAACCTCAAGAGAATTCCAGGACTTCAGAATTTGCTGGATGTCACCAGAAGTTATCAGAAATACATAATATGCCAAAGTCTATATTAAAAATATGTAAGCTATTTATTATAATGAAAACAGCTCTATAAAAACCTATTTGGTAATGGATACTGATTATTCTGAACTGCCTGTTAATACTGCCACTTTTAGGACAAACCCTGGTCAGACCATTCTTTTATTGCCTTACAAATTGCCTTTTTGGTACTAGCTGCAAAGTTGTTTTCCCTCTACCACAAATTTCAGTTGTTGGCAGTTGCACTGTGGCATTTCCTTCACAAAACACAGACAAGTTGTTATTTGTGTTCGTAAATGGTTTTATTATATATTTTTTTTAAAGGTCATGTAAAAATTCAGAATTGTATCCCTCAAATTTCAAGATGAACGTAAACAAGAAAAAATTCTGCTAATAAGCTATTAAACGCATGTGTGCTTGAAAAATAAGGAGATAGACTTCTGCGTTCCAGAAAATGTAACGTAATGTCAAGATTATTAGGAAACTAATGGAAATACCAATAAAAACATTCATAGGCCACAGTGCCATAATGTTAAACTTTAAAATTCAGTGTTAAAAGGTCAGCAATTCATATCTGTTTTCCAGTATTATTTCCTTTAAGTTAAACCATGTTTTCTAGCCTGACAAGAAGTAGTGCCAGAGTCCATTCCTGTGAGCTGATCACTAAAAATCCAGTTTGGGACTCATGCAGAGCACCTCAGTCTGCTGTTTGCAAAATGTGTCAGATCACTCCATAAAAAGAAACAGACTGAAGAGTCCTGGTAACTGCCTGACACATTAATTCATAAGATTTATGACTTTTATATAAAGGTAGGATTAGCACAATGTATAAAAATTCCAATTACTGACAGAACATTTACAGAAGAAAAAAGTTATTGTTTTCAATAATTTCCAAAAAAAAAGTTACATTTCCCCCACCCATTTTTTTCCCCCTTGAAATGCTCCACGTCTTTCACCACCACACCTTTACAAGCAAAGACTGTTCTCTAGTCTATTACATACCTTCACTCTCCAGGGGAAAACTATTCCTGAACTTGGTCTTGTAACTAATGTGGTGCAAGTTCAAATGAGAAACTGAAAATCCTATCCTGGTTTCCCAGCCTGTCCTCAGTTAGTAGCCAGTTCTCATGCAGTGTCAGCTGTTTGCACCGATTACAAATTAAAGAAAAGGAAGCTCAGTAAAAATTCAAACCTACTAACAAATACCAATTTGCTTTTATATATGTGCTCATGTTACAAATTCAAGCATAAGTAATCACAGAATCTAAATATAATATACCCATTTTTCTATTTACTGGTTTTCCCATAATTTTAAGTAAAAAATAGGTTCACATTTTCAGGTGCAGATCAAGCAATGCCAATAGCTAGAGGTAGTCATACGCTTAAAGGTAAGAAAGTGTTGCAGTGTTCAGTGAGTGCAGACTTCATAATTCAGCAACTTGTATAACTACAAAAGATCTCCCCAAGCTTGACCAAAGGAAATCCCAAGCCTGCTACATCTTCAACCCAACAAAAGCACTAATTCTAACAGAAATCCACAGCAGTTTCTGGTAGCCATGCAAAGATCATCCTAATGGATTTACAGCTGACATAAGAAAGTAGTTTTTACAATCCCCATGATAAAATCTACATTATAAAAGAATCAAACTATAGATAATGCAAGTGAACACAGGAAAAAGTATAAATTGGAAGTAGATGTTTGAGCCTCAAACTGACTTTCATTAGAATTAGCCATGTTTTCATAGTTACTTTCCACAAATAAGCCATATTAATTTGCTGCGATCGTAATCCACAAGAAGGAAATTCAATTATAAATAGTTTTTATCAAACTGTATGCAAGCTCAATAGACATCACTCTGTTTCACAGTACAGTATATCCCAACAGGATATAAAATGTGACTGCAGGGAACAAAACCATTTTCCAATGCTCCCTACCGTTGTAGCTCAAGTCCAGGGCTGCTACAATATTGGCAATCTTCACACAGACAAATCATTTAGATTTGCCCTGAACAGTTATGGGACATGATGGTGGCCCCTGACAGTCTCACAAAACTAAATTTAAGCATAAAAACTCCTGCTGTAGAGAAGTCTATATACACAATTACAGAGGCTCTGCCAAATGAGAAATTGTTTGCTGAAGGAATCTCACAGATATTTCCAAAATATGAAGGTATGCAAGATATTTTCAAAGTTACATACAAAAGTCGCAAAAAGTACAGTGAAAACAGTTGAACATTCATTACAAATTATTCTTTTTTCTACTTCACACAGCATGACCCTCACTTTTATTTAGGGAGAAAGCAGATGGCCATAGCGTCCTGAAAAGCTCAATTTACGACTGATCACCTTCTGTGCCACTTGAAGTTCTGAATTCCTTTTCAGGGTTAACTTCTGCAGACTAGTCTTGAAATTAACAACACTTGAGTCATTGTGGCATATACTGATGCCTAGTCAGTAGCTCAGATGGAAGAACACTGCACGCCTAACAGGCCACATATACACCAAACTGCTGTGCAGTGCTGCAGGCGACCACAACCCTGCACCGCTCTGAGCAGAGTTCAGCAAAGCTAATTCACTCTCTTTAATCCCACTTGCTCTTCAGACACCTAGAAGCCTAAGTGGCTTCTATACCCACGCATGAAGATTCTGGACAACAGTACTGCCTTTAAGTGTAGGCAGCTGCCTGTGGCACCAGGCTGCTCAGGAAGCAGAACTCCCTCCTACAAGATTCCATCAACATAGTTTAGGATCAAAGACATACAGTATACTTGCCTTCACTAGTGAAACCCATCATGCTACCCCACTGCAAGGGGAGCCACCAGGAACACAAAATCTTTTCCAAACTACCAGTGCCACCAGAAGGATCATTCCTCTTTCTTAAAGTGCCCAGGAAGTATTTTTAGAAGTGATTACAATGTCTCTGAAACATTTTTATACTCTGATTGTCATTTTTCACTAAAAGAAGGCACTGTTAAGAACACGTTCATTTACAATAAATAGCCTTTTTGTTTTCAAGAAGAGTACTTTTGGGCTTTACCACACAGAAATTGCGGATGTATTTAATGTAAAAACAAAACACTATGATATCAGAGTCCTGAAATCACCACCTCTGACAGAAAACTGCACAATTCTCATGAAATAATTTTCTCTGGGGAATATCCACTGGAGTGCTGAAAGCTGTTAGCATTACATCCTTGATTTGAAATCATTTCTACCTCACTTAGAAGTGGTGTTCTCCGCTCCATAAGATTACAGGTCATCAATTTATTTCTAAATGTCCAGATGTCTGCTACTGCCCTATAACATGACATGCAGGCCAAGGCAATAGACAGAATTCCCTTCTCTTCTTATCGCTATTCTTGTAACAAAAATTCAGCAAAGGGGTTGAGTTTTAATTATAGCTAGTTAAAACACACTCAAAGCTGGGTACACTACTGAAAACAGATGAAAAGACAAAGAAAACCTCATCTGCCATCCAGATAGGCAAGAAAGATCTTACATTTTCTAAAGCATGTTCTAATGTAATGATGTGCATAAGCTATGCAAATGTTAGAATACTTCAGAATTTGACAGACTTGGAAAATTCTGTCTGAGCAGGCCATCTAGAAACATGTAGGATCTCAAAAAGGCTGTGCTTTTTTTTTTTTTTTTTTTGGGAAATTATACAGGAAATTAAATAAAAATGTGTTTTTCTAACTAACTGCAGGTACGTAGCATGAAAAACAATATATAAAGTTAATGTATGCCTGCTGTCCTTATGTCCTACCACCAGTTCATACAATCAAGGGCTGTTGTGCATTCAAAAAGTGTTAACCAGTAATCCATTAAAAGTGTACTATCTTGATGAAAACAAACTTAAATCCTCAGTGTCACTCGTATCAGCCACCCACTCTTTTCTGCCGATTTTGGCAAAGATTATGTTATTGCTGCCACAGCACTGTCACTCAGCCACTCCCTCACCACCCAAGAAGACCAAGATCCTTTTCCAGTTTTCTACTTGATGCACTGCAATGTAACGTGAGATGCCAGGTAGCCAGTCCTAACTGAAGTACAATATTTTGGGACAGATTGTAGAGTCCCTGGATAAATCTTATAGCTACTCAGAAAGTCTCATGTCATCACTTCAGCAGTCCAACTAGCCAAACACTTGGCAAGGTACCAAGAGCTGAGCCAGTGGAGTAAAAAACACGATCTGCAGATCTGGAAGAACGAAGTGATAGACTAGGTGGTGAAGTGAAGGAGATAAAATCCCCTGTTATGAAACACAAGGTTAAACAGAAGAGGGTGTCTGCAAAGAAAAAGATGGCAATGGAGGGCAAAATGAATGAAGATGATACCAAACAATTGACAGGATTTCCTAAGGCTTATATGAACACAACGATCATAAATCTCTACTGTGGCAGACACAGACAGTAACAGTTCCTCTTGTTTAAGATCTGCGCTAAAAAGACAGAGTTTAAGTAGACCAAAGCAGGCATATGGGTAATACAGAAAGTGTAAGGATCCAGGAAGACACTCAGTGAACCTTAATTTGAAAGAAAAAATACTGGTAGCATATCATCAAAAATGGTTTCTAGAAAGATGTTTGTAAAATAAGATGACAAAACAGGAAATCAAATTTAGGTCTGGCTAAATAATAGAAGAGTATCAATTTGGAAACAAGTGGATTTTGTATTCTTATTTCAGACAAATTTAAGTTACATAGTTATTAAAAGTTAGGTAAATGACAGATATAGGCAAGTTACATACATCTCACAGTCCTAAACATTGATACCTTTACATTGGAAATTAGCGTATATATAAATAGTCTAGTAATTGAGCCTTAAAAGATATTGACATTTGTATGGTATTTGAAAGTAATGTAACAATCAAATGTAGTTAGTGTGTTTGCTTGTATTTCATATTTCATGACCTAAATCTAAAGAAATGGGCTTGAAATAAGCTTTCTTTTTTAGCATGCAGGAATGTTAGTAGATCTGAATTAAATCCTGATTTGTTAAATTCTCCTAAGTTAAATCTCAGGTGCTACAACTACCAGAGCTGCACACAATGAAATGTTGTAATTACACAAGTTACATAAATACAAAGGATGAAACTAAAAACATGAGATGATATTTTTCCCCTTATTATTTCTGGGAAAAAATGCCTTCCATTGTTCTTAACACCCTCCTTATCCCCAAGCATCTGGATGGTATTTCATTTCTCTTCTATACTTTGCAGATGCCAATACAACACACAGTGTGACATTTTTCTTTGCTTTCTGCGGCGCTTTAATGCTCTGATCTGTCCAGGCTCACAATCATTAAAAAGGAGCCTGTCAGCCTGCCGTTCCCAGGGGGCTCACCATTTTAGGATAGCCCTGACCCCACGGCCATGTCTCTGCCCACACCTTGCATGAAGAAGATGCTCGTGGGCTCAGGAACCCGCCCTGCACGATGCTCAGCTCAGGGAAACATCTGAAGGATGGAAATGCCATGAGAAAGCCTTCTCCGAATGACTGCCTCTTGTGAATAACATTGCCTCACCAGTTAAGGATGAATTACCAGATTTAAACATGACATCAGGAGAGAATGGAAAAGACTTGAAAAATACTATTTCACGTGCTAAACTTTCTTCCACTTGTAGCCAAGAAAGCCTCACTTTCTGTGCTTGCAGAAGAGCTTTGATCAAATGTTGGATTCCCAGGGGTTTCAGTGCTTTGCTCTACTGAGAGCAGTAAAACTCCCTTACTCTTCTTTAATCTAGTAGGAGGAGAAAGATCATTTTCCAAAGCATCAGCGCACCTCTAAATTATCTCACAAGTGACACAATAGGCAAGCGTATCAGAACACAGCAGTCTCTTAGCAAGCCAGGTTATAACATGCTGACATTGCCACTGCTTGTTGTCTGCACTTCTATACATGGGAGTTCTTTTTGCGCAGCGATTTGTGAAGCAGCAGCACCAAACTCCACTGCTGAGCAAAGAGATTCTTCTGATTAGCACAGCGCTCTATCTTACTGTAACTGAGCATTTCTGTTAGCTCTTATCCTGTTCTGGGAAGCATACTGACAGTCAGTTCCAGTCCTGACCTTCATACCGATTTTCTTAAATGCCACAGTAATCGAGCTCAATAGTTTTATTACATTTTAATTGTTGACATGCCAATTATTGTCATTGCAGTTTTATACAATATTCATTCATGTAGACCATAAATAACTCATTAAACAATGCTCAGGAAGCCCAAATGAATACATAAATTTCCTTCAAGCATCACAGATTGGATTAATTGGAGAGACAGTTCTGAGACTCCAGAAAGCAATTTGATTAATCCAACACAAACACCTTGAAGTAGACCACATAAAATGACCTCTCAAGCACAACTTGCAGGAAGTTGGGAGGAGTCCTTGCTCTACAGACTCTATATATTTAAGATGTTACCTTGCAAAGCAGTCAGAGATAGCTGAAGTATGTGCATATGGCCTTTGCTTAGCTGGGGCCTAACTGAACAAAACCAGAATGACATAAAAGCCTCCAGCTACAGAGGGATGCAGCGCTCAGTATCCAAACTTCTCAACTGCAGTCACCTGGCCACCAGAAGAGACAGCAACTCGTGCTTCCCCAGGCTTTGGGCAATCTTTGAGCTTTCTCTTAAAGCCTTTACTTAGGAAGCCATACATGTCATGGTCTTTTATTTCTTTGGATTTTTTTTTTCCTGAGTTAGGTGGGGTGGATGTTTCTTAACATCAAGCACACGTGTGTATGTAACATCATCCCATTTGCAACAGCTGAGTCATTGCAGCACTCACTAGGCACTTTGCTAAGCCAACTGACCCCCGTTCCAGGAGATTCTCAACCACCAGGTACAAGCTGAACTGCAGTATCATCTCCCTCTACACCAAAACTGTCTCACTTTGTGTAGAGCATTTGGAGTAAGAAAAATTCATTGAAGCAGGATGTACATGAATGCACAGAGGGAGATATCACGCTGGCTGTTAGGAGGCTCACTGCCAAGTCAGTAGAGTAAACACTGAAGTCTAAAACCACCTGGAATGCCTTAATATTTTGTTTCTGAAGAAAATGTCCATCTATCTTATTTATCTACTCATGTCAGTAAAGAGGTTAGCAAAAAAAGTGTCTATAGGAAAGCAAAAAACAAATGACAAAAAAAACACATACACCACACAAGGCAGGGTAAAAGGAAAACAGAAGCCTAAATGCTGGCCACTACTGTGGTTAAAGAAAT
The DNA here is from genome assembly GCA_013396635.1 of Penelope pileata. NCBI lineage: Eukaryota > Metazoa > Chordata > Aves > Galliformes > Cracidae > Penelope > Penelope pileata. The sequence goes on from WBMW01000103.1 coordinate 102,903, forward strand.
AGTCATGATCTTCAAGGGCACAAGGAATTTGAAACTACTTAGGAGAGTAAAAGACAACAATGGACAGGTGATTTGAATCCCAGTGGCAATTGAGCAGAAGATGCACTCAGGAATTCAGACCAACAGTATTTGTGCAGCTGAAGATGCGAAGAAGCAGCAAAGACAAGCAGAAATCTTCTATCCAAAACAAAAGATACGGATTTTAGCAAATGTATAACAAAACGAGGATCAATTTCTTTAGACAATGGCCTGAACACAGCCAAGACACTACAAAACTGCTTTCCTCATAACAGTCCAGTGACTGCCAGGGACTGACTGGGAAGGGAAGAAACAAACACTTGCACCCACTGATTTCACTCCAGAAAACCATTTTGGAACACACTCATTTGTTTCAAAGCTGGGTTAATTTCTCTTGTTCAATATTACAGTGACACAATCTCCCTCTCAAAATTCCTCATAAAGTATCCATAAAAATCTGATAATTTACCTGCCAACTAGCAAAGTGAATTTATCTTATTACATTTCATGCTTGCGATAAGGGCTTGTTGATAGTACAAACATGTACAAAATATAAGGATATTTAAATAATGTAGAATGGAAAGCAAGGCGAAAGATGCAATGTTGTTGTTCTTTCTTTTGCAAATATCTATTTGAAATGAAAATATCTTAACCACTTTAATTAAAAATACTTTGCTTTCAATAATTCAGTTTCCATAAAAATATTTCAGTGTTATGTTAAGGTCTCAAATCCATTCTTATTGCATTCTTTTCATGTTATAAACCCATAGAGTGAGGCCTCATGGACTATGAAAGCACAGTCTAAGACTCTGTGCTTGAATACAAATGATGCCATGGGAATTATTCTTTATTAAACTAATCAGAAAATAGGTTGTTAAGATCTTCAAACTCTGAATTAGAGTAATGTAAATATTCTGAAAAATTACTAATGAGGGTACCAAGAGGCTTTCAATCAAAAATTTTCAAAAGAAGTCCAAGAAGTCAATGTGCTTTAGTCAAAATTAATGAGATGGATGCATTTCTGCATCAAAGTACAAAAAAACTGCTCTGATTAATCAGAAACCTAGTGCTGTACCAAGATTTTGACAAAAGGAAGCCCACATCCATAATTACAGTTTTGTTGGGTTTTGGTTTAACTCTGTTAATTTTTTTTTTCTTAAAAAAAAAAAAATACAGGCTGATGTCATGAGCTGAGACACATGGGAATACATTAAAGACACAACTGCGATGAGAAAATAAACCTTATTTGCAATATTTTCCAGCCTTGCCACAGCCCTGCCTTTCTCCTTTCCCAGCTGTCAGATCAGCAGAAATTAAGGAAAACCCCACATTGGCCTGCCTGCCCAACAACCCCAAGGCTGCTGTACTGTGGCAATGTGGCTCAGCCTGTTTTTTCTTGGCTTCAATTATATCTGGACCCACCCTTTTTGGTTTCTGGACCAACAATTAGTTAAAAAGTAGTAACGACTGCTGGACAATTGACCGCTCTTCTGAAAAAGTGATGTTATGAAGCCTTTCAAAAACAGTTAACAGCATTTCATAAACAGTTGCATTACGTTTTTGCATTTATGAAAATGAAATTTTCATTGCATTCTTATGCATTACCATTAAGAAAAATCCATCACTTTGCTGTCATTATAATGCATCATTGGTTTTCACTGAGAAATGCACGATTGCACCAGTTTTCCAATGCGAAACACAAAAGGATACAGATCACCACAGGAAGCTTAGCAAACAGCTTTTTCAAAAAATATAAATAATTTCACTATTCATGATATAATCAGATAGTAACCATTTGTGAAGACCCTGTGTTAGTTAAAATTTCAAATTTATAGCCACTTAAGGTTTATGCACACTTCCTAAAATTCTCCTAAAACTTAGGTATAGAAAAAACAAATTAGGAGACACCAAGAGAAACAAACAAAAATGTTTGGACTGTAGAACTTGAACAGTAAGCTGGATGTATATTTAAATCAACTTACACTAACTGGTGAAACCGAGAAAGGGGAAGACTTCATATCAAAGGTTACACATTATTACTGCCCTTCATTTTTTCCTCATGCTTTCAATAAATTGCTTAGCCTTAGCAAAAGAGAAAAGTGGCCACGTTAATGTAGCAGCCATATGTTATACTGTTAAAGAGGTCAGCCCAGTTTTCATGAGTTCAGCTACAGCTTGCTTGCATCTGGTCTTTGTCTAGATTTATTAATAGCATGGAAAGAAATCTAAATTATGTAACAGTGCCACAAAGATCATGCAGGATACGTTCGCTCCAAACTGAAGATATTAAGGAGTTTAAACATTTTAATAGATTTCTTGAAAATAAAACTGGACAATACACCAGAAAATACATTTGAGAACAATCCTACTTTGAAAGGGTGATGAATTAGATGATCTAACCAGCATTTTCCAGTTATATTTTCCACGAACCACTTCATTTTCTGTTATCTCATTGTTCCAGCTCAGCATCCAGCACTGCTCAGAGCTCATCTTTCAGGCTCTGTAGCCCAGCAGTGCGACGTGGTGCCTCCCACTGGCCCACAGCTATTTGGGAAACACACAATGTCCCCTCTTCATCCTTCCACCACTGCACCTGCACAGCACAAACTGTGCTCAGCTCCCTGCTCTGCAGAAGCACTCCTTGGTCCAAGCCCAGCCCAGCCCACATACAGGTGGTGCTAAGGGAGACAGGAAGATTTCCAACTCCTTCTCCTTTCCTCTCCAAGACTGAGGAGCACTGGAGGATTTCCTTTCCCATCCCTTAGGGCATTGTCTGTAGTAACAGATGAATGAGGGCTGGCAGAACAGTCCATGATATGTAATATATGGCTGCAAAGCTATCATCTACAACGGCTTGAGGGCTCTCCCTTAGCATTCACACACACTCCAGAAAAGAATCTCCTTGGTCCTCCCAAGCTCTGTTATCCTTTTAAGGAAAACCATGGCTAAAAAATTCCTGGTGGACCACAACAGAGACTTATTCAGGCCTGCAAGCTACACTTCAGGACTCCATGTCATGATGAAAGCTGTGTTCCACATACCAAGGGACCTCTTATCTACATCCCCACAGTGCACTGAAATGCAGACTCAGGTACATCACTTGTCCCTTCATGCTTCCTATCCACAACGATCATCAAAAGCCTGTTTACAGCTGTGGCTTAAAGCATCCAAACCATGCTCAGAAAAAGGCAAGTTTAGGATACCTGCTGGTAGACTGTACCATGCTAACTCACATGGACCTGCTGCTCAAGAGACTGAATCCATTCTGGCTTCTTCCTTACTTTCACCTTGAGCCCAGAACTGCAAGCACACGGAGAGAAAGGAAAGCGAGTTTGCATAAGAAATGGACTTGTTCTTGCATTTCACTGGCAGCAAAGACATTCCTCATTGCTCCCACTTACAGCAGCTAACAGATGCACATGTCAAAAGCTTCATCACAGCTTTGCACTACATCAGCTTACTAGTATCAAGTCAAAGGCAGGCAAAGCTAAGGAGAAAGCAAACAGTACAAGCAGCACATTTCCTAGCTTGTAAGGAGCAGGGCTGGCTCATGTGCAAAGGCTTGTATTTTTCTTTTTATCATGTTTGGTGTCTCAGCCAAAATGCCTGGAAAGTACTTAAACAACAAGGGGAGAGGTGAGAGTTTTCAGAATTAGGAATGTGGATGCTACAGCTGTAGGAGCTCCACCAGAACAGTGGGCAGGCAGGATGAGCTGTGCCCAGAGTCAGCAGGAAACACAACTGGCTGGTGGGGGGAACCAGTGACGAGCAGGGAATTCCTCCAGATTTAATCTCACTATCAAGAATGCTCATGGGAACTTGTACTGCAGTACCTTACCCTACAGCATCTCATCTGTAGCTAGATGAGAAATTTATTAAAAATATTGAAAGTAGGTTCTACAACTACACATACAAAATCCTCAAAAGCAAAAAAAAAAAAAAAAAAAACCAAAAAAAAAAAAAAAAAAAAAAAAAAAAAAAAAACTCTTAGGCCCTTCTGGGTCATTTGTTATGCTGCCATCATGGAAAAGACATCAAAAAGCAACTCAGACAGCGTCAGGTACTGTGTTACTGTTTTTCTCCATTTGCATTTTGCATAGTTCTTGTATATAGGTAAAAATCAAGATTAAACAATCTGGATTTCACATTACTTAAATTCAAGATGAGAAAAATCCAGCATTTTCCAGAGTGCTATGAGGCTGAGAGAAGGAAGTAGTATAGCCTTCCTTCCAGCTGCAGGGCAGGAATATGCTCAGTGTGGGATGGAGGAGAAATGGTGCAGGGCCAAATAGAATAGCAGGGCAAAGGGAAACCGAAACATCAAAAAAAAAAAAAAAAAGCAGAGTTGGCACACAATCTAGTTTTTACCCATCAAGCACCCAGATAGTTTGGTGCCAATGCCTTGTGTTCATCCTGATATATTTATTATACATGCCGCTTTCAAAGAAGCTTCAGTTGAAAAATACCGTGGAAATGATCAAAAGCACCTCTCTGATTTTCCCTTCTAATTCCCAGAGGTAACAGTTACCTTATTTTCATTCTGGATGACTATTTCAGACTTGATGGAACTGCAGGTACAAATGTGACGAATAGGTACAAACGTAATAAATTTACCCTGTCTGTTGTTGATCAGAGAATCAATCTGCAGCTGGGACCACAGTCCCCTATAACCAAATGGAGTTGTTCTTCAGTTCAAACATCAGATGCACACAATAACAGCGGTGATCACTGACAAGCCAAACTCACAGCAAGGTGAACAGTTTGCCTGGCTGTGGAGATCCTGTGTGGTCCTCCAAGAATTAAAGCCTCTTCTATTTACAGAGGTCCTTGGTCTACGGTTTGCTCTTCCAAAAATGAAATTAAACTATGGCTGCACATTTTCTTGAAATACAGAGAACATTCAAATAAGAAACACTAGGCAAATAAATAAATCTTCACATAACAAAAGAAAAGGTTAGGATTTTTCCACAAACATGAATCTTCAATCTCTATTAATTTTAACAAACTAAATGAAAATGCAACCCTGGAAACATTTCTTGTTAGAGATTTTCAAAGAGAAATATGCAGGAAAAATGTTGATGTTGCATCATCCTGAGAATTCACAGGGAAACAGAGTACCTTGAAGCAAAGCTAACGTGGAAAAAGGAGAAATTACTTGTTGACATTGTGTCCCTTGCTCAGAAGATAGAAAGGGAGAAGTTAAAGCATGCTGAAGGGAATCACGACAAAACTATCTGTAGAACTGGAGATCCTTTGCCCTATTTATTTGTTTTATAAGGAGGCAAAGGATAGCACATTACAAGAGCCAAAATCCCTAGAAGAAGAGAAAAGCCTGACATCTCTGAAATTCTCAGTTAAATTCTCAGTTAAAGGATGTTAGGGTTTCTTTCAGAGCAAAGGTTTCAGTGCATAGCTTCTATCAACAGCAAGGAAGTAGTTACCAAATATACATAGCATTTGCCAATAATATAAGGGTTGATCCGAAAGTAAGGCCTCTTATTTTATGTCATTGGCCCACAACATCAGAGGTGGATGTTAGTGGGATGGCAGCAGAGGCTGAACCTTCCCACCCATCTCCCGTTCCATGTTGTTGCCGTGTGACAGATGGCAGCAGAGGGGCACTCTGACCCAATGGTCTCTGCCATGGGAGGGTGGATGGAGCAAAGAGGTGGAACTGAATTTCTCCATATGGAAATAATGGCACCCACTGACATTCATCAACACTTGCTGAATGTTTCCGGAGCCCAAGCAGTGGCTGTGAGCACAGTGAGGGGTGGTGGTACGTTCCAGCAGTAGCGACAGTGACAGTGGTCACTTCCGCTGGTGCAGATTGTTATAAGCATGATATAAAGGCTCTTGTTCATTGCTGACAAAAATGCACAGCTAATGGTGGTGACTGTGTTGAAAAACAGTGTTTTGTAGCTGAGAATTTGCTCTACCAAAAGCATAATAACAGTTTGATATCGATTGCAGTTTCCATGGAAATAATTAGGAAGCATTACTTTCAAAGTAACCTACATACATTATTCTGCCTCTGACTGCTGATGAGGTACAGCACCACAAAAGTTTTGGAACTGAAGACCTAAGTTTTTTCCATTAATTCTCTTCTCTCAAATTCCCAATAAAAAAAATGAAAGAAAGAGCAAAAATGAAAGTGAAATATGCATAATGAAACTCACCTATGTTACCACATTTCTTATGCATATAGCTAAGAAAGTGCTGTAAGATCATAAAAATCAGTGACTACTCACAGACAAGCACTGAAGCATGCTGTTATCTCCCTTTACCTCTAGGTATTCTGCATCCAGATCAAGAAAAAATTGGGGCCATGTGTAATATATTCATTACGTGTGTGAATGCTCATTGATTTTGTCATTTCAGACAAAATGCACGTGCTTGGGGTCAGAAGAAATCTCCATTTGACATTCTGAAAGTATTTTCAAGCAGATGGCATGAACTTGCCCTTGGATCTGAATCCCTGCCCAGTGTTACTGCAGGGCACAAGTCTGGTTTCATGCAGTGTCATTTCCAGAAGCAGTCCCTGGAGGGAGAGGTGATGTCCAAGCCTGAAGCAGTGCTCTCAGAACATCAAAAGGAAAGCAATCAACTAAATCAACAAAAAGTATTAAATACATGTCTCAAAAAGAAAAAAAGAAGTAGCCATGCAGATTTTCAGGAATTCCCCCACTCAGACACTGCACATTTAACGAGTATAATTTCATTTTGGCCTTCTCCATCTCAGCATGAAACAGGTTTACAGTCCCAATTCCTAGAAGCCATTAAACCCACTACAGAATTCAGGAATGCAATTTAAATTGTATGACTCCATTAATATTATTGGAAAACAGGCTTTAACTACCAGCGGTCCAACTCTCCAGAAACAACAGAAAAGCAGGAATTAGATGAGAGCACCACATAAGAACTACGCATTTTATCCCTCATCCCAAATTGTTAAATATTGTTTTATCTGTTGTAGTTATCTCATTTTTTTTTTCTTCCTTAAGAGGGTACTTTCTCTATCGTGGAGCTTTCCAATGGTGCTTTCCAGGATGGCTTCCCACAGTTATTTCCAGATCCTGTTTCAATGGCAAACCAATTCATGTAGAATAGCATACTTCTGTGCAGCATATTAACAGCAATTGTTGGGGAGTTTTGTCTGTTCTGGTTCCCTCTGACATTTTAAAACATCCTGTCTTTCCCAAGACTTGCATAGGCAAGCCTTCCTAATGGAAATAGCAACATTCCTTTTCTATCATGCTAGCAAGTTCAGAGCACTTTTGGCATGCTTATTCATTGCCACAACTAAACACAAAACTTTGTTCCACCTATTTTAAGGGCCCTGAGTGAGATACCAAATGGGAACTGTTTCGCTCCAAAGTTCAGAAATGAGTGCCTAAGCCCTCTGGAGAAGGCTTAGCTGTTAACTAAAGAGAGACTGGCATCCTGTGCCTCCTCTGGGAGACCACCTCAGCTGCTGAACAGCTTTCAGCCCAATCCCATCAGTGCATTTTAGCTTCAAGATCCGCACAGCCAGCAAAATATTTGTACTATTTCTCCTTTGCACAAACCCTGTATTTTGTTTTTCATGCTCTCAAATACGTGCAATATTCTCTCTGTTAAATTGCAAGAGTGTGGAGGTGGGCACAGGGTCCAGGGTTTTTGAACCATTGTCTCCAGTCACAGTAATACACCTCTCTTTTGTTGATATCACCCCTCGACTTCAGTTATTTTTTCCCTTGTCCAAGCCCATGCCAAAAATCTAACATACACATGTAGCAACATATTCACAAAGCAACATTTTTCTCCCTGGCCCTTCTTACTAAATGTTAGTTTTCTGTTAGCATTTTTCAGAGGGAAGCAATACCACTGCTATTCGAGTGCTGCAATGCTTTATTCATACTGTACGTGGCCCTGCTGCAAGCATCCTCAGATATATCCCTTTGGGGATGAAATACAACTAATGCATCAAGGGCACAGAGTGTAAGATTCTTAAGAAGGAATTAGATATTGAAATCTCCCAAGATTTCAATATGTGCTTCTCCTTTGAAGAAACCACTTCAATAGATCTACTCAAGCAACGCACAGAGCAAAAGTGGGAATTAAACCATGCTTTTAAGCCCCGTTTTCTCAAGCGATACTAACACCCCTCATTCACAGATCGCTTGGAGAGTACCACAACTTCATGAAATATGAAAAAATTTCACTCAGAAGACAGTGACTTTCTGAGCAAGCTAGGTACTAAACCACATTTTAACACTTCACTGAAGTGTTCTCTTCTCAGAGACTGCAGTCACAGAAAAGTCTCCAAACCAAGGATTTCCTGCACTCGAAAAACCACTGCACTCTGCAATTTCAGCTAAAATATACCAAAAAGGTATGTTAAAACAAATCTCAGTGAGCCTGCGTATCACTTTTTTCAAGTCTAGCATACCAAGAGAGCATTTCAGAAGACTTGGGCTGAGAATTAACAAGATGGCATTGACTTCCTCCTGTTATTCCTTACTAAATACTTTTATTCAGCATGCTTGGCTGAGAGACTGAGGTTACCTGAAAGCATTTATTTTAAGAATGAAGCTGCACACACATGAGAATAACAATTTTAATTCTATTTGCACTGGACTCCACAACACTAATTTAATTTTTTCCCCACCTGAGAGTTTCAGCCCCCCTGTCTTGTGTTTGGCTATTTTTGCTCTGAATTTCTAAATGCTGACATGCATTTTAATGCCAAGCACTTGACAGATGGCAAATGGCATAAACTGACAAACTTTACTTTTCAAAACACAGTTTCTTTGATTTATATATTTCTGGATTTTCTTTGCAAAGCTATTTAGGAAGGACAACATAAATACTATCACCATTTTCATAAACAGAAAAAATATGAAACGCCAAAAAGAAAAAAGACAACCAAAATTAAATAAATAGCAAGCTTAATGAGATCATTTTGCAGGGAAGACTGAATATATGCAAAGACATCACTTTTAAGAAGAAAATCTTGAAATGGAGCCTCAGATGCAAATGGAACCCAGATCTAAGTAAATTAGAGTCCAACTTGAATCAAGGCCACTAGAAATTTTTTAATATTATGCACTGTGTTTGCTCAAAAATGGCAAATACCTCAAGCAGATACACAGCTACATCAACTTTCTCCCATTAGGGACTACCTAGATCATATTCAACTATCAGGCCCCCTGTAAATTTTGACTTTATTCAGAGTAAATTCAGATTACATTCTTTCTATGGAAAAGTTGATGAAAGCAAGTTTCCCTATTTGGAGCAAATGTCCACCAGTATTCTTTTAGCATCAGAAATATCATCCCCTGAAATCCATTTCACTCCATCACATTTTTAAAATTAAAACCACATTTATTTGAATTTTTAAACATCAGAGCAGACGGCAAGCTCTTAGACTCCAACCATGCTACGCATAAGCTGGGCCAGCACAGCAGAACAGCACAGCCCGGGCACGGAGTGAGACAGGGTTCATTATGCAGCTCTGCCCAAGTCAAAGCAGCCCAAGCTTCCTTCTCCCTTGGTTAGAGTAGTTCTATAAATTCCACTGGTGAATTATGGAGAGTTTAACAGAGAGCTCAGAACTGTTCTATTTGGATTTTGATATAATTGGACAGACTGTGTAAAGGTCATTTTCATTTAATTTTCTCTGCTTAGAGAACCTTTGAAAGAATTATTCTAGTCCTTCTGCAGTAGCTCCATGCTTATAAATCAGAGAAAGCAATATACCTTGTTTGAAATACTCAGGCCTTATAGATACCAAAATTACCTATCTAAAAACTACTAGCAATCTCACTTCTACTAACATCAGCAGAGCTGGACTCGTATCACCAAGTAAAATACAGTGAAATACTCCCCTCTCCAGGAAAAAGTCATTTTGCTGACATTTCAAGTACATGTTTTTTTCCAAATCTTCCCACTTTAGTTACTAGTTATGTTTGTAGTCTCTTCAGTCACAAGTGCTAAGGAGAGAATATTAGACATCTAATTGTATTAAAATATTTTACTGGTGGGAATTTAAGAAGCCTAATGTCAATTTACCGTATATGCTTATGCTACTATTTTCTCTCTGGGACGGTTTATTTTTGAGGGTAAATGTTTGCAGGACAGAGCTTTTTCTATAGTAACAAATTACAATTCTTCTGGTAGTTTACACAGGAAGGTCAAAACCAAACCCTCTGTTTGGAAAAAAAGAGACATACTAACGATGACTGTGTTCCTGAAGTATCTACATTTTTGGCAGTCTGTTCATATCTTGGGAGGTAATCCCCAGTAAGCATCACATGTGGTAACCCCTGTACTTCCTCCACCCAACACTTTGAAAAATAACTCACTGGACAAAACAAGAACCAATGAGTCACTGAAGATAGAAACATAGCAAAATACAGAAATGAATCAGGAGAAAGAGCAGACATGCCAGTAACATCAGCCTAGAGCCACATCAAAAAATCCACAAACACAGAAGACTTCAGCTTGTCCTATGACTTGGGTCGCTGAGGCCAGTTTAAGCAAACTCACGCAACTAAAACCAAGCACACATAGCCTAGACTAAAACTATCTCTTTTGACAGAAAATCTCCCTATAATGATTACAAGTCATCTAATTCTGAATCTAAATTTATTCATGGAAAAAACAATTTGCTTTCTTAGAGAAAAAGAAACATTTTTAGTTTCAATATCAAAGAGTCATATTTGCTTTCAGCCATTGTTTCCCATGGAAAACTAATTGAGCCCTATATTCAAAACTGACTTTCAATTTCCCCTAATACTCTCCTTGACTGCAGGTCTTTTAATTTATAGATAAAGGTCACTAGAATTGTACATAGTACTGACTTGCACAAACAATTGTGTGTCAGAATCACGTGTTTGAGCAGTTAAGACTGTTCTGTATTTTTACTGGAAACACCACATCTCATACCTTAGGATGCTGTTTACCCTGTCCACAGCCACATAACAAAAATATCTCTATATTCATGATATGTTTTCTGGGACTTCTAATACAGGAGGTAGTATTTTTATACCATCCCATTAGTAAGTCTACCCAGCACCAAAGAATTCATTTTTTCATGCTCATAAATCCCTTCGTATACTTCTTCTGGAGTCACTAGTTACTTTTTCTAATACCTTTATTGAAATGTTTATTCACCAATCCAACAGTGGTGCTCTTCCCCAAAGTACTCGCTATTGATTTTTGTGTCCCACAACTTTTCAACCAGTTCAGGAAAATCCAAAAAAGGGAAAAAAAAAAAAAAAGAAAAAAAAAGCTTTCTTTATTATTGATCTATTTCACAGAATTCTTACATCAACACCAAACTTATTCATCTGTGAATAACTTAAGCCCAAATAACCTTCTATGACCAAGTCTTCCATGCTGTCCTTCCTATTTCACATAACTCACTATAACTTTTGATTTAGTGGTTATCTACTGATGGAATGTTTAAAGCTTGGCTTTGAAATCAGTACTGTTACGTTTTGTGGAGATGCAGAAACCTGAGGGAGAGCAATGTCTCGTGATTGCAACTACGAAACATTTTTTTCTCCTCAAAGCTCTTTCATTCCTGCTTAGTAGGCATCCAGAGGTCAAGCTGGAAATGCTGGTGCTTCAAAGCCAGAATACCTTTGATTTCATCTATAGAAGAGCAAGAACTGGATGGAAAAGTATATGATGCAAGTTTGTCACGTTTAAAAGCATATGTTTCTCAAAATATTTAAGCAAGTATTGAAATAAATCCCTGAAGTGGAAAGCTAATAAACATTCACATATGCATTTTGCTCATCTCTGAATGTAGTGGTAGTTTAATTATTCCCTTATTTATGCAGTGGGACAAAGACCAGGAAAGATCATCAGCAAAAACTATTTGGTCATCTGTTAACTTTCTTTACTTCTGGTTGCTTAACGCTTATTTTTAAAGATATAGCAAATGGTTCTTTTCTGTTTGGTAGGAAAGTAGGATGACAGATTGTGGGAAGGAAAGTGTGAGCTGTATGGAAAGAGAACAAGAGCAAGAAAAGGAGGGAGACTGATCCAACAAACCTGCTAATAGAAAATGGAGAGTAGAAAATGAAAAAGTCCGTTTTCTAGCCCACACCAAGTCATAGTAATGAAGTCCTATGTAGGACATAATTCTTAGAAAGTATTACAACAGCAGTGACTCTCCTCACTGCAGGAGCATGAATGATTTTATAAAAAGGATTCATATGAAGGAAACACCATAATTAGTCTAGGAGAAAATGAGCTACCTTTCCTGAAGACATGCATCACAGTACTGTGGGAATCCAAACGATTCTCAGGATATGCCATACAAAAAGTCATCTGCCCCGCATCACTGTCATGCAATCTCTGCTGGAAAACAACTTCAGCAAGCCTTACGCATCTCAAAGAATGCGTACACTAAACAGAAACAAAGATATGGGTCAATCTCTCAGTAAAATTGTTTAAACAGCTTCAGCTTACCTGCGATTGTTCATCACTGATAATTTCCTTCTCTTCTTACTGAAGAGAATTTGAAATGCCAGATTCTGAATAAATTGTTCCTTTCAGATCTGAAAAGTAAAACAGCATTTCCTTATCTCCTCTTTAAGCTCTCTGCTGCCTTCAACTCCAAAGATGAGAGAAATTGATAACATTTTGGATCTAATATGCCAGAAAAATTACACAGTAGCAGTGAACACCTGTAAACAAGTGGAGTGACTATCATTAAAAAGAATAAAGAAATAAACCAGAGGCATCTACAGACAAACCTCACCTCAACATTACACAAGATTTTCAAAGTAAGAAAAAAAAAACAAAAATCAAAGATGCAATACATGCAAGACAGGAATGTGAAAAAAATCATCAAATGTAACATGGACCTAACACACGAGGCACGTTTAAGAGTGAGCTTTCTTTGGTAAGCTAATCAACCCTCCAGGTAATGAGATCAACACAAGTTTTTCAGTTAAAATGCAAAATACCTAAGGTTCCAGAAATTAAAAAGTACCTAAAGAAACATCTGAAGTAGATCATGCCACCTAGTTGTGCTGACAGTTTTGGTTTTTACAGGAGCTGAAAATCACATTTCTCAAGGTCTGAGATATCTATTCAACATTGTCATTTATCAGCATGTTACAAAACAAGAATTTCCTGAGTACTCAAAACTGGAAAGAATTATAAATTTGGTAGGCCTGTATATGAAAGGGGACAAAAAAGACTAAGAGTCTGAGATGACAACACTAGAACTGGGATGAAATTATTCAATACCGGCTGTGAGATCAGTCATCTAGGGAAAAGTATCAAAAAAATTACTCTGGGGGTCAGCCAATTGGAAACAAAGGAAGAAGTTACCGGGATGCAGTTAGAGTTGGATGCAAACAAGGTCAAGGATGGTCTGAGATCCTGCAGTTCTCTTTGAGGAATACCACCAAAATTAGAATGATAGCATGGCAGTCACGACAGCGGTTTTCAAATCACCTCGGGAAAGATGTCTTCCCACAAAATATATGATCTGAATAAACCATCACTGTATTCTAAGATCACTAAAGACCATGGTTTGGAAACAAAAAGCAGGGGAAAAATAAGCCCCATAATGCTTTATTAAAGAGTGGAGACTGTGTCACAATAGGCAGTATGACAGACAACTTTATTGTCTCCTTTCACAGTTGGGTTTCCTCATAAAGAGTTTACAGTTTCTTGTCAGCCTTTAAAATTTAATAAAACCGCATATTTAAGTACTTAAAGGTCAGGAGAGGAAGCTGTTCCTGAATTATACCTATTTCTACAACACTATTAAGTTTCTCCACGTTTAAGAGTGAGCTTCTACGCCATCCCCACCCTCTCACATACTGCTCTCCCTATCAGGCCTAACACAGTGAAATAAGAAAGTTCTTACCTAGCAAACAATCTGCAGTACTTTTTTCCCTACAACTAAATGAAATTGATTTTTAAAAGCATATTCCCGAGTTGAAGTTCCTGACTTCTTGCCTGCATTTACCACACAGTGTTTAAAAATTACTGGCATGTTTTTCAGATTAGACACCCAGCACCTATCCATGCTGAGCCAAATCCCATCCTGATTTAAACCCCAGGCAACTCTAAATGAAAAGCTAAAGACACCAAGTCCCTTTAAAACTGCTCCAAGGCATACCTTGGTATGTGGTTAGCGCTCCTTGCCCCCCAAACCAAAGCATACTATACCATAACTGCGAAAATGTTTGTCTGGCATGTCCCCAGAATACACTACGCCCTTTTCTGGTTTTCTCCCAGCAGCCTAAATATTTCCTTCAGAGGATGTTTGCTCCCACCTATTGAACAGCATTATCTGATACCGTATTTCACATTTTTACTGTTCTGCAACTTTCATTTGATCTGAAAAGAGATGAAACATTTGATACTAAAAGATTTCACTTAGAGTAAAATCACATTTCCCCTTGTTGCTCATATTCATGTATGGTGCATTAAAATGGACTCCCATAAGTCTTCATTACTCAAGCATTTAATCATATGGAAAATGTGGTAATTTAATTAAAACAAGCAACATAGGTTAGACATCCCAAGGGATACAGAGTGAGGAAAAATAATCTAATTCATTGAATTTCCATTTCGAAAATGTATTAATATAAGACCACAAGACCACGGGAAAAAAAGAAAAAAGAAAAAAATGCTGCTCATTTGCAAAGCAGTAATCCAATGCTGAGACAATTTCAGCTTAGGAAGCCAAAACTTACACTGCTCTGTCTCATGTCTGAAGTGAGTGTTTGTCAGAACATAATGCAAGTAGCAATTACTTGCTATAGTAAAGCTTTTTTTTTTTTTTTACATGAGACAGGGAAAGTACACAGTGTTGTTCGTTTAGACATGACTACTAAAGATGGCACTCGTCAGAGGTCTACAAAAGGCTTTCAGTCTTCCTTACTGTTGAGTACAATGTTTAATTCTTCCCAAAAACTTATGTCACGTACCTGGCACTTCTCCGCAAAATGATTTCAAAATGATTTATCGGTATGCTGTTGGAAGGAGGGGTGCAGGGACCAGATCCATACTCACGTGGTTGCCTCTCTAGAGTCCAAGATACATTTGCTAAGCCAACCTTTTATTTCAAAGATATCAATGGCTGAATTTCTTTGACTGAATACTCTTTCCCTTTTCTTCCCTTTCCCAAACCCCTCTAACCACAACTCTAATTCCAAAACCTTTATTAATAGAACTTGCCCAAATTATCCTTCAGGAAAACTTCTATCAGATAGAAACATCAGACCCCACAGATGTATATGAAGGATGACTTTTTTCCTCTTATTTCTTATTAAAAGAGCAGTTAGTACAGATCATCTGCCTCTACTTAAAGCATCTATGTAGCCATTTTCTCTTCTGTAATTCTGTCCTTTTCTATTTTTTAAATGGACTTGACCCTACATTCTCCATCTCCAGAACTCCCACAAAAATCAGCAGAAGTTACAACCCCTTACAAAGTCTCAGTTCAGTAAGAGTAGCATTTTTCTATATATAAGAGGCAAGAAAGCTACTCAGCTGGCCTATGTCAGCATAGTTTCATTGACATTCTCATAGTTCATATACAGTGTTGTAAAACACATCATACTGCATACAAAAATATTCAGCTTCCCACACAATTACTATAAACAAACAATATTTTATCCCACTTTTAAATATTTTTAAAATATTCTGCATCCCTTCATTTCCAGCATGTTCACACTTTTCAATCTCTCTTGTTTGTGCAGAACACCCAAACAAAAGACAGAAGATAGATATTAAAAAACACACAAGATTTCACAAGTTCTGCATTTGATAAAAGCATTTCAGCATATTCTCTGTCCCAGCGCTGCTGCTTCTGTTTTACGTAGCTTAAGCACCAACAATTACTCCACCGGTTGACACAAGATTGGATATCTCAAATCACTGAGCAAGATGCATAATCCAACTCTACCATTCGGTATTTGTAGGGAAGATGTCTCAGACCCTCCCCCAGAATCCTGTGCTAGCCCCCATAGCTGCTCAGAATGTGGGCCTAGGAATTCCTAATGATAGGAAGAATTAGAAGTACTAACCAAGTCTGCATACCTGAAGGCTGTCAGTCAGTTGGGTTCTTAAGGAATTCCTTCAGTTTTAATTTAACCAGAATAAAGAATGGGAATATTTTTAAACATTACATTTAAAATTTTTAAACATTATATGCTTTCCTTTTTAACAATCTGCGTATCTTTGCTATGAGCTACACATAATGCTGTCATCTTGGGATCTTTCACAATAATACAATCTAGGAAAAACAGCTTACAAACAACAAATGTATAATGAACATATATAATACCAAAACAAATCCCAAAAGCACTTTTTTTTTTTTTAAAAATCTTATTCCTTCTTGGAAAAAAGAAAAGCAATTTTTTTTTTTTTAATTATTCATCACACATGTGGAAAGCAAAATTGAAGAAATGCCTTAAATCCCACCACTTTCCATCCCACTGCCCTCTGCATTTAGCAACAGGAGAACCCAGCCAAGGCTGCAGAATTTCAGGCTGCAAGCCACCTATTCACAATCACGTTTATTTTTTCGGAGCATTCATCGTCAGATGGATGGCACTAGACAGAAGTGTTTTGCCTACCAGTAATCTTTAAATTAACACACTATGATTTATTGTGGCAAGTGTTAAACCATCAAGACAGGAACCTCTCATCAGCTGTCCACAAGACAGGAGTTCACCTGATCTGCTGGGTATGGCTTCAAGGAGCATTACATGATACAAACCACCACATATACAGGCTAACACTGATGTATACTGATGGACTAGTGTGCAATTCTGTCAGATTTCTGATCTATGTTAGCCCCTCGGTATGTCCATCTTACTTTCTAGATATCCCTCTACACATTTTGGTACTTATTACTTTTTTTTTTTCCTTTCTAGGTCCTCAGAATTTACAAAATGGAAAGTCCCAACAAACTGATCATCAACAGAGCTGTTACTCATCACTGACCTATTTATAGAATCAGTTCAGCTTGATCTGCTTTAAAGGTATGCTAAGCTTGCTGTGTGATCATCTACAAAAATTCTTAGTATAACAAATAGAGATACATCCTCACTTTTTTTCCACAAAGAGTACAGTACCCAGTAATCAAAGAAAAGCTACAGATCATAGAAGTGCTAAGTCCTGAAAAGAGATTATGCTCAAGTGTGTTGAAGATGCAGGAAAGGACAAAAATATTACTGTGGACTACAATACGTCACTTAGATCATTCCATTTTCCATTCATTATTGAACACAAACTCATCTATCAAGAAGTATTTGCTATCTGCTAAACAGTAGATATTGAATTTGTTTTTTGTTTTAAGTATGTCTGCTTTCAGAAGAAAGCTCTTTGAGGATTGAATCTGTGATAGAAAATCATCCAGCTTTATCTCTTTTGAGAAAGGTTCACATTTGCACTAATCACTCAGGTTCCAGGGAGTAAAGCTGCAAACAGATGAAAATCTAGGAATCTACTTTGTTGGCTGCTATGATAAACAGAAAATACAACAACACACTATTTAACTATCATATAAAACAAAAGGAGGTCATTCATACAGTAGTAACTAAAATTTGCATTTCTGATGTACCTTCACTCGTTCTTACCACCACTTCAACAGTCACATCATAAATCTGTATTAAACCAAACTGCAATTCTAGTATAACTGGGTAGGAAAAATCATTTCAGAATGTGGCCAAGAGGGGATGGACAATGAAAAATTGAAAGTGTTGAAGGGAGGAAAAAATATGGGATTTTCTTAGCATTTGAGAGAAATTAGGATATTGGTATTCCAGAATGTTTCCTGTTACACTGCTTTTTTCTAAATTAGCAGATAACACTCCTATACCTTTCAGACTATATCATAACCTGTCTTGTCCAAACAGCATGGAGGTATAATTGGAATTTTTCACTCCCTGGTGCTGGGAGAACTCAAGCTGCAGGCAGCATGGCCCTCTCTCCCCAGCTGACAAAAAGATGGAGAGAAAATAAACATGAATGGAAAGGGTCACACACAGCGTCACGCACGGGCACACACTGATCACAGGGTTAGGAAAACACAGAAGTTATGATATAGCAATCAACCATAAAATGCTTCAGAAATGCAGACTATTTTTGGAAGAGCTGCATGTTCACGAGAATACACAAAGCATACTATAAAAACATTTTTTTCGAGAAAACATTGTTTGTTGGAGAATAAAAATAAAAGAAAAAAAGAACATTCAGAAGTTCCTTGTTTCCTTCTCTCTTTTTTCAACTCACACAAGCATGTATGCATACCCCTTGTCTTCAAAGCTTTGGTTCCTTGTCCTTCTGGAAAGACACGTTTGTCAAAGCTCATGCTGATCTCCAATCCAAGGTCAGACTAGTAGATTTCTGTTCTGGAGACTGAGGGGCTGCTCCAAAGCTTTGCAAGCTCTCACCTATTTTGTCAGTGCACAGCAGCTGACGATCCAGCCCATGCCCTGCTGCATTCCCACCTCTCACTGTATTCCTCCAGAACTTTTGCCCAGTTCTCCCTCATATCTGCATACAATGCACACACTGAGCGTACACAGGAGGAGGAAAACTACACCATAAACACAAAGAACACTGTTTATATGGTTCAATAATTTAAATGACTACTGTGGCTAGGCTCTGCTGAGCATCCCTTTCATTCTTTGACTACAATTTTACAATAACAGAAAATACCCATCTCACATTTCAAGTCATTTTTATCAAATAATCTCTATGCCTTCCAATCCTGAGACGCTTGATCATTTCCATTAGAAGCACTTTGAAAATGTCATGCCTTTCAGGAGGAAACTTTTTTCTTGGAAGGTGGAGAATTTTCCTTCTGTTTAACATCAAGCTATTTTGCGCTTCAATACTACTTAGAAGCAGTAACTCAAAATTTCCAAATACTTTTCAATCTCAACAAGTAGTACAATTTTCAAAACTCTCCAGCACTTTAGAGTCTTTGTTGAAGTCTAGCATGCTGCTTGGTATGTGAAATGATCTAACTTCAGAATAATGGTGCCAGTTCAGGTATTATGTATCCACTATTAGCTAGTTATTACCTATCTTAATACATTTCTTATTTACTGTAATAAAGAAGTAATGAGCCCTTTGTGATGCTTTTCCTCACTGAAAGCTTTCTTCAAAAACAGTACCCAGGCAAGAGCTAAAATTATGGAAAACACCGTCAGGTTACAATTAGAAGAGGAGTGGAGCAGATTACCTTCATACACTCTAACAAGAATTGCAAAGGTAACCAGCGGAATTAGCACAAGTAACTGGGAAGCAAACTGTTGTAACTCAGAAATCAGTCCTAAAGGAGTCATCTTACAATCCACGATAGCAAAGATGTACATATGCGCATGTAACATGCACAGTGTACATCAAGGCTCATCTTTATACTCACTTGCATTTCCCAGAAGTTTGAGACTCCTCACTGAGGTTTTCCTTTATTAACTTGCATGCAGAGGTTGATATGTGAAGAAATTTACCTACCGATGAGCTCTAAAATATTAACGTACTTATTCTCTTTATTACATAATATATAGTATTTAATATAGCATAGTATATAAATCTAATACTAGAATAAAGTATAGCATTAATATGTCTAATCTCAACTGTTTACACATAGCTATAAACATGGGGAAATAATCCAAATATCACAAATAAAGTGAATCTTAAATGAAGTGTGTTTTCTTAGCTTAAACTAGGGGATCCTGAGAAAAACTAAAGCTAAAATTACAACAATCTGGAAGGTCCATTCTGAATACCAACAAAATCTCCCTATTAGAACTGCTTTAGGCAATAAGACCACATTGTCTTTCTGAGGATGGTCAGCAACTGTCCCAAAAGACATACTAACAGCACTTGCAAGCCTCTGAGAAGACTTTAGCCCTGCAGTGGCACCAGGACAGTTTTCTCTTCCCTCCTTGGCAGGCAAAGGAGCTAATGTCATATAGCACACCTGGGTCAGGGACTCAAGTACTGCAATTGATTTTGGAGCAACTTTCAATGGAGAAGGAAGTGGACCATTGTCTACGTAAAGAAGAATTTAAAATGTAATCAGAATTAGCAAAATAAGAAGTAACACAGAATTACAGAATATAGTAATACAGCTACCACTGTGATTTGTTATATTGTATTACCTAAGCCTGCTGACAGAGAACAGATATGGAAGAGAAAAAGGAAGTCCAAAAATCAGTGCTGATTTTTACTGCAACTTTTACTGGCCTATTGACCGTGAGGGATTGTGTGGGGTGGGGATCAACAAAAAAAACTGGCTGTCTCTGCCCACATGATTTTCCACAAGTTGGCTTCATCTCATCTGGAACGCTTGAGATTCGTTCTGGAAAGCAAATGCAGCTACATTTCACTTGTCAAAGCAGGAGCCATAAAAAGGAATGAATTGCAGTCAAGCACGCGAAGACTCTAGGTACCAAGTCCCTCGTCAACCTTTAATTTTAGCCCAACCCATTACACAGCTTTATCATGTGGACAAAAACTGTGAGAAATCAGCAGTTCAAACTAAATATTAATGTCTTAATCGTATAAAAATACCTCTACAAAGCGACTCTGCATAGAAAGCAATGGAGAGGTAACCAAAAGGGTCTGGTGACTGGAAATGATTTATTGTCTTCCTGCCTGTGACTCAGAATTTTACAAATCAGTTATGCAGGCAGAGTAAGACATTCAGCTCTTCATGAGCTCCACGTATTTAATAATTAAAATTAAAACAACTAAGTTCCTAGTCTTCTCAGTCTATTATTAAAAATGTAATCTTTGGTTACACAAAAGATTTTTCAGTAACAGACCGCTTTCTTCCAAATACATCCAAAGCCAGTCTCCTAGGTTCCATGTCTACTGGACTATATAGCACTAATGTCACTCACGTACCACTTCACCAATGATCACTACATTAGATGAGACAATAATCTATAAACATGAAAAATCAGTTTTAGCTGAGATTTGAAAAGTTACTTTTCCTTTACAGCAGGAAGCATGCTGCATAGGAAATCTGATAGGTAATTAAGTACATAAGAACACGACAGCTCATACAAACACAGATTCAAGGAGGACTTTCTTCACTTACCCTTTCTCCTGGCCCCTGGTATATTCTTAATGTACAAACACCTAGCGATTTGCAGACACTAATACTTTTAAGAAGCCAGTGCTTGAAAAACTGCAGGTTATTTTCTGGTAACATGCCATAACTTAAATCATAGATGATAGTTTTGTCCTTGATTTCCAGCTAATGTTTCTTAAGAAAGGCAATGCAGTTTAGACAAACAGGTAAGAATGAAAAAAATGATCTTTCATATTGAAGACATCTTGTAAAAGCAAACACACAGATACCATGTTTGAGCTAGCCAATTAGATGAAGCACAGCAGCTTCTTCAGCAAAAAGTACTGTACTTCATGCAGTAACCCACTTTGTTCTATAGTGTTGCAAATACTGTATGTCTGTTTAGAAAAGCTACCTACATGCCAACCTCACTGAAGCCTTCTAAGCACAGAGCACTAGCACATTTTGTTGCAAAGTTTAAATGTTACTGCTTTAAGAGCTGTGTATCACTTCTGAGAATGAAAAATGCTAATACTAGACCAATAGGAAAAAGCCTCAAAAAATTTACCTGGCACAGCAACAGAGCACAACTCCATAACTCTGAGAGGTAATTATTATTTTAAAATTATCTTAACACTGATTTTGAGGGTAGAGAAACAACAATTCACATATTTGAAAAACTAAGAAATGGAAGAGAACAAGGTAATGACATCTCAATTTGATTTCTCCGGTTGTCTCTTATTCATCATCCGTTGTCCCACTTCAGCAATGTCATTCCAAGGTAAGGGGCACTTCTCTTATTAGCCTTATAGGGTATCTATATTTTACACTTACTTCAACAGATCTCTTTGACAGTTTGGATCAAACCACACACCTGATAACATCAAATTATTTTCTTTGGTTCTTTGTGCTTTTAGTACTGAGACATCTCTTTATCTATTTTAACAATGTGTTTATTCTAATTACACTGGTGACATACTTAGTATATGTAAAAAATGGAAAAAAAAAAGGGGAAGTGTGTGGTTTGGGTAGGTCTGCGTTCAGTGTCTATTGACAATCTGCACACACACAGTCTCTTTCCATGAGAACACTTTTCCAGTTAGCTCCTGAATACTGCATTCCTCCTACCGTTTGTTATCTTTCTGTTAGTAGTTACAGAACTTTCAGCTCCAGATTTCTGCAGAATACATTTGCGTGCCTCTATCTTATAGTACAGAGCCCAAAGCATCTGCATTTTTCTGCAGAGGAGAAAAAAAATTACTCTTACTTGCAAGTAGTTTAACACTTTGTTTTATCATTCACATCTGAAACAGATCACAGCTTCATTTCAGAGACATAAACACATTTGTGCTGATGCTTTTCTATTCGACAAGGCTGCATGTGGGATATGTTTGATGACCTTCTGGGCTTGAAATACGGTGGTGATCATTGCCAGAAAATGAATTTTAAAAAATCGTTATTAAATGATAATATGCATATACACATCCACATGCGTGACCTGTACAAAGTCTGAGGTACAATTTTAATAATAAAGTATCCGACAAAGTTATTGAATATGTGTGTGATAACTATGATACCTCAAAATCACACATTTAGCAGCTGGAGGGAGGATTTATGGCTACTGGAACTTTCTTTTGATGTTATTTATACACCACTCAATTTAACACTTCTTTTTATGTGATTATTCCAAAAGAGATAGAAAGCTACCATACCCCACAGAGTAAATCAAATAGGCCTCCTGATCTGAGTGCTATTTTATATATGATACATTCAGAGTTTCACAATTGCTCATGGTGCATCTTTTTATCCTTTCTCACTTTCTGAAGTTGATCTCTTTCAAAACAATTGCACAATAAGTTTGAAAAAAATTAACTGTAAAAGACTACATGCTCATTAGCCCATATCATTCAAAATTAAACCGTTTAGGGTTTCATTCCATCAAATCTATCAAATGCAGAATCTGAAGGAAACAGCATTAAATAATTCCCCAGCACTTAGCACCTACTATGTTGTGAATGAACAGTCATTGTATCTATTCTGCTCAGTTGCAGCAACCGTCCCTAACAGGACACACTAATGAAGCCAGTCATTAGCATGCTGAGCCACTTCAGTAGCTTAGCACTTCTTTTTGTTTCCGTTTTGTTTTTTGGCGTGTAATTTGCATTTCTGTAAACCCTTCAGAGCTGAGCTTGCTGGGCTAGAGAGTCTCTGTTCCCAGGGCAAAACCTGGGGCACAGTGCAGCTCACACAGTCACCTCTCAGATGAGATACTGCAAATGTTTAAGCCATTCACATTTAGGAGAAGTCATACACACAAGAAGTTTATCTTTGTATGTTATTAGTCAAGAAATCAGCTTTTCAAGACCAATTTTGGAGTCTACAGGGGAACACAATGTTCATTGACCAGAGAGACCTTCATTCTGAATAACCTGGAGAACTTTCTCTTGATTCACCCCCTTATGAGCCTCACAGGAGTGCATTCTTATGAATTATACAGGACCATTTCAGCAGTAACAGACTCTACCGCCATAGAGGGAATTTATTTTACATTAGTTATAATATTCCAAAGGCTGTTAAAGAGGTTTTCTCTGGGTTAACAAAAGCACAGCTGGTTACAGTTTTTGGTCCACTTAGTTTTCTGCATATGACAGGTGCCTCATATGACACACGCAGCCTTCCCCCAGATGTCAGCGTACTCTATTACCTCTGGATAAACTAAAGCAATGGAAACTGCATTTCTACTCACACCAAACAAATGTCAACGTTCAATTCTGTAACTAACCCAATGCAGTCACACGTACATCTTTAGGGCTCCATCTGGCCAAATTTGTCCTCTTCAGGCTAAACACAACATTGTGTTCCAGCTCTGGCTTTTTTTTAAATGTCTAGGCATTATCCTGTTTGTCCCACACCTCCAGTACCACTTCCTGTAGTAATATATGAAAAACTAGCCTTTTATTTTTAAACATGCTTCATTCTTATAAGGACTTGAAGGTCCTGATGGACAAAAAGCCGGACGTGAGCCAGCAGTGTGCTCTTGCAGCCCAGAAGGTCAACAGTACCCTGGGCTGCATCAAAAGAAGGGGGGCAAGCAGAGAGAGGAGAGGACTGTCCACCTCCACTCTGCCCTTCTGAGGCCCCATCTGGAGCACTGTGTCCAGGTCTGGGCCCCCAGCACAGGAAGGATGTGGAGCTCTTGGAGTGGGTCCAGAGAAAGGCCACAGATATGATCAGAGGGCTGAAGCACCTCTCCTGTGAGGAAACGCCGAGGGAGCTGGGCTTGTTCAGCTTTGAGAAGACTGCAGGGAGACCTCATTGCGGCCTTCCAGTACTTGAGGGGGGCTTATAAGCTGGAGAGGGACTGACTTTTTACACAGACTGATAGCAGCAGGACAAGGGGGGATGGCTTTAAACTGAAAGAGGGGAGATTTAAATTAGATACTAGCAGGAAATTACTCAGAGGGTGGTAAGGCACTGACACAGCTGCCCAGACAAACTGTGGATGCCCCATCCCTGGAAGCACTGAAGGCCAGGTTGGATGGGACCCTGGGCAGCCTAACCTGGTGGGTGGCAGCCCTGCCTGCAACAAAGGGGTGGAATTGAGTGATTTTTGAGGTCCCTTCCAACCTAAGCCATTCCATGATTCTATAAGCTCAGATCTTTTTGCCATTTTCAAGTAGAAATCTGCCCCTTTACACAAAAAGGGATGATACATAGCTAATATATGAAATACTCCTATCAAAAATTTAATCCAAAAGTTGCCAAAGATTTATCAGAATTAAATGGAATTGTTTCATTTGCTCGTGAATCAGTAAAGCTAACAGAACAAATTAAGCCAGAATGGCCAATAACATGCTTTTTATTAGTAGCTCTATGTGCCCTTACTAGGACAGAACACCACAAAAACATTAATATAGTAAGAAGAAATGTAGTATACCACTCTTACCAATCTCATGATGGAGGCAACAGAAAACAGTGTGGGTAAGTGACACAACTGCCAACTCATCAGTTCAGAGCAGATCTTAAAGACAATGCATGACTTGTTGCAGAATACTATCTGATCTATTACCCTCCTAGCTGCTACCATCAATTCAGTGTGACTACGGAGGAGGTGAAAGTTTTAGAGAGCATCAAGATCAGACAATGACAGTTGAAATTTTAGTGACAAAATTGCTTCTTTTTTTTCCCCATGTAAAGCCTGAAGTCGTTTGAATGACAGCTTTGAATTCATGTGAATTGACATAACTACAAATACATCTAAGATTTTGTCCTTTTAATCTAAGCAGAAAGAAAGTCCAAACATATCCTGTGAACTGCCAGCTGGGCTTATTTAACTTGTATTTTATCAGGAGATGCTGAACATATTGAAATGACAGTTGAAGGACAGTGTGCTCTTGATTCTGGATTTAAAATCTAAGAAGAACAAGCAAAAAGTATGCTAAAGCAAACATGTTTATGAACCAGTTGAAAATACAAAATAAAGATGCGCCTGTGAGACAGCATATGAAATCCAGCACATGTTGACTATTTGAGAATTAGAACAGATGATGGATAGAAGATGGCATATATGGAAGTTATAGCAACTCGGAGTTAAAACAGATGTCCAGAACTTCTATTCATACCCCCTTATTTTAAAAACAACAACAACATACCAGGAGCAGCCAGCACACCATTCAGGTAAAAGTGATGGGGCCATTCAAAAACAGTAACAAGAGAAGCAATAGAGTATGAAAAGTCAATCGCTTTTACTGGGAGACATCTGTGTTCTCTGACTGAGGAAACATGCATATATATAAACACACACATTCACACATACATATATGCATATAAAGAAAGCTTGTATATTGTTCTGAAAGCTGCTCAGAACCAGAAAAGAACAGCAACATTGCAAGTACCATAAGGCCAGCAAACTACAAATAACTCACAGCTTAGAAATCATCATCTTCACAGCTCTTTCTGTATTCTCTAGAATTCATTTTGAACTTTCCACATTACTTGGAATTACATTTCTCAGTGCTAAGCCAAATGACCAGGACAGAGTCATTCAGTGCTCAGTTATGAAATGCAAATCAGTCCTTGGATAAAATACTTCAGTTTTCACAGATTCTGTAAAAGTAATTAAAAAATCTTAAACTCAAATGGTTTACATAATGAATCCCTGAAATTTCTATTTATCAAAATCTGCTTTGCTCCTCTATTGGAAAAGTACCATATTGAAAAGCTCAAGGACACATCTGTATGCAGAAAAACAAATCATATCCACAAAATTCTTCTGAGTACACATGGAAAATTGAAGAACTATGCAATAACATTAATTTCATCATGCACCTTTGACCAGCATTTTGTTTGCCCACTAATTCTGCTATTGGGATTACTTTGAATTTTCCAGCTCCTGAAGCTACACTGAACTGCAGCCATTTGGTTCTTACATCAGATGCCGAAATGACTCTTCAGTCTCCCCTTACTTTTGGAGTTTCCATTAAGATAACACCTGTCTATGATCCAGAGAAGAAAGTTGTCATAGTCAGCATTCACTTCTTGTCAAGGTTGTTGTATTTTATGGTTCATTATTATTTGCATGATAGTGCTTCAAAAATACAGATGTGTTTCATTCTGCTGGATACTACATCCCAATCTTTTTATTAAAAGATTTATGAAGCAGAAATAACTACAGGTGAAGAAAAAGTTCTGGAAGTATTGCTGTGGGGCAGTCACCTACAAAAGTGACCAATCCATGCCCAAATCCATGCCCAAATCCATGACCAACCAGATGAGCATTATATTTTGCTGTGAATTTTATGCTTATGTGAATCCATTACCAAGCTGCTTCTGAGGGAATTGCCAACACTACAATACCTTCCGCACTGTTCCTTAATGCAGCATGTATTGATTCAAATACTGAGAGCACTTTTCCCCAGTACTGCAGCTGAACAGAAGACAAGTTGTTTTGTTTTTGTGGAGTACCTGAGGTAGGAGTAGTCCAGTTCAACTCCCTTTCTCCAACTCTCTGAGCATTGATTAGATCATGTAAATGATGAGCAGTGAGGAGCGTCTGTTGTCACTGATCCAGTCAAGAGACCAAGATGTCACCATGCTGCTGAAGACAGAGTTTTCATCCTGTCTTGCCACTTGGGGTACAACCAGTGTTATCTCAGTGTTGTGAGGGAAAAGCATAGTCACAGCTCGTAAAGTAAGGAAAATTACTGTTCATGGTGCACAGAAAAAAAATTCATACTTTCAAAAATTTCTGCAAACTCAGGTCTTTATTTCAAGTTCACTTAAAACCTACATATAGGCCAGAAACTCTGAGCGTTCTTTAATGATAGCCTTTCAGTTACAAGAATGTATTTGTAAATAACTATCACATTGGGAGCATGCAATAGAGTCTGAATAACTTATTTTTTCAGAAAATTTCGGTTTAGCAGACTTAAAAACTTAAACAGTATCCTCACAATTGTAAGTAACTGATATGCAAAGAATTTAAGCATTATCTTAAGTCTACAGAATAAGGCATTTAGAATAAAAAGCATATAGAATCAAAAAAAAAAAAACCTACTCTATGCGACTCTAGGATCATGATACAGAAGGGCCATTGAATTGCTATTTGGTCACTTGGAGACAGAAAGTGGCTAACACAGAGCAAGAACATCACACAGAAAAGCACACAGAATTCCCAAGCTGCGTGACTTCTTCCTCCTTGAACCTGAGGAACATTCAAATCCAAATGTGTACTAAAATTGCAGAATCCAGCTTGACTCCAATTGATATGTATCACATGTACTGCACCCAGAGCACTTGGCCAAAAAATCAGGCAACTACGTAAGCTACTTTATCATCTAAATTAAATATGAGTACAGTTACATTGAAATAAAGTAAGGGCAAGAAGAGGACAGGAAAAGCAGACAATTACAGCAGTGTAAGGACAGTAAGTTTTCCATTCCGGAAAACATAGACAACACAGGCTCACAGCTCTTTTGATCTTTAAACCACTATTTAAAAGGAAATGCTGAATTACAAGCGTATTAAATGTCTGCGTCTCTTAATTTCCCATGGAAGCAGTTCATAAGAAAAATCAAGATCTAGATCAAAGCAGCTCAGAATTTTTGTGGGGAGAATTACACAGTGGAATATAACTGTGCAGTGTTATCATTGATTAAATTTATATGTTAAAAACCTATTTGTTCTAGCTGGGACCTGAATCGTGCTAGAGGTGTCATACATACAAAAATACACTCCATACACCTTTACAATAGGTGTAAAATAGTGGTTACTAGCAAGAACAACATGCAGAAAAAGCCAACATCTGGCTTTCTAATTCCATACTTACTTAGCTCGCAAGGTTGGTTTGGCAAAAACAAGTTTTTGCTCACCAGTGAAAAAGATTTTATGTAGAAATTATTGAAAAGAATTCTAAAATGCCAATTATCCAGAGTCACTCACTGCTAGCAGTCAAACAAACTGTATTTTGAGACAGCTTGAAGCACTGCAGATATTTTACCGACTTGACTTCTTTCTCAACTGGCAGCAGCAGACATTTAGACCATTCCAATGCTCAATGGTGCCAGAAGGACAGATCATAGCTTGCTATAATACCGGCGCAAAAGTGCACAAAGCACCACGCACATGAGGACTCCATCTCCTCATCATCCCTTGAGACGAATCATTGTGTGTGTTGCAGGGAGAAAGGGAAAAGTAAGAAGGGAAGCAGGCATCATGGGGTTGCTATGCTCCTACTTTTGTAGTCAGGGGCTTGGATGGATCCTTAATTTCACCCACCATCAAATGCAATCAACATATGCCACCACACATTACATTGCAGAAGCTTATTGCTCACAGCAAAAGGGACAGACTCTGAGGTATATTTGTGGCATTTGAAATTGCGGTTTCCCTCCTGGGAAGCTTGGGGACAATTCAAACTATACTTGGCAAGACTGCAAACTGACAATTAGCTCTGCAACACAGCTCCTGAAAACATGCATGAATTAATGGATAAGCCTTTCTACAAGACTGCTGCAGCTTGAAGTGTTTCAGTCAAGCTTACGGTCACTGCTGCTGGCTTGAGATTTCAGTTTGTGTTTAAATAGGCTTTAATGCTCAAACAAGCAGAAGTGTAAGCAATTACCCTGAACCACTCTGGAGCGGAGCCAACGTGGCACAGAAGGCTTCAACACAAGATACTGCTGTTGTGGTGTGACATCGGCTAAGGCTCCATCAGCCCCTCCAAGCACAAGCGGAGGCTCCAGCAGCTCCACAGGCATGTCCCACACTTTGCTTACCTGACAAACGTCATGGAACTAGATAGCTATGAAACCAGTAGTACGCCTGTGCTACAGATGTGCAGGTACACAGCTTGACCACTTGGCACAGCTCTTCAAAATTAGGTGGAAAAGAGGAAATACCAGCACAATCCCAGACCAGAACCTCATCATCATTCAGTGGTTAGTGCGAGCAGAAAATGTGAACACAAAGACACTTTGCTCTATTTCTGTAGCAGGGAGACATAAACAAAGCATCAGACAATAAGAGAGGAAACTGGATATTTGTGGCTCAAATGCCAGAACAAAGTCAGAAAGATTAACTTGCAGCTCCATCTCCACAGAGGAAGTTTCCTGAAGGATAAAAGAGCAGCTGAACAAAGTGCGATGCTGAACTGATCGGACCCACTTTGTCACTTTCATCTTTGCAGCACACAGAAAAGAAGGGACTTCCGCGCCAGCCCTTGGCAGAGCAACCAGGAATTTGAGGAAAAGAAGTCAGGCAGGCTGAGGACAAAAGTGGAAAATTTTCAAGGCAGCAGCCAAATTGGCAGAAACAAAGCAGCTGTTGGGAGACAGTGACAGGGAAGAAGTCCACGTCTGTCTGCTAGTTAGAACAGCAGCAGCATAATCATAAGCTGGAAAAGGTATGAGGAGGATAGTTATACACAAAGCAGGAGAAGGCACCCCTATTCCAGCTTTCGACAGCCCTATTAATTCCACAAGGCATTCCTGACAAGTTGTCTATTTAATTTTCACTCCATGTGTTCCACCTAATGGGAGCTGTATTATGTTTCTCACTGAGGGTAATTACCTCTTGAAAATGTTGTGTACAAGGGAAGTAAAGGCTTAATTTTCTGCAGGTGTCTTGGACACATTCCTTAGAAATTCTTTAACCTAAAATGAGGTGTGCATTCCTGTTCTACAGGGCTCCTCTCAAATCAGGATGGTTTATATTTGAGGGCCAAGCTGGAGCCATTTATCTCATCCATTAAATGGAGACGCATATAATATATTCTACCGTCACCACAACATAAACAATAACTGCTCCAGTGAAGCTGAATTAGTACCACAAGCCCTCTGTGCTAGTCACTTAAATACTGTGAACATTCATGGTTTAGGATTTTAAAGCAAAAGGATAGGAGGCTGCTGTCTTGGGATTTCCTAATATGAGGAGTTCTCGCAAAATTTTCTGGACGAAGTTTCAGCTCAAAAATTACTTAAAAGTTAATTTAAAAAATCTATGTATTCTCACACATTAATTACAGACTGAAAAGTCTATTTTTACAAAAAGAATAGTTTTGTTTTGCTTTACTGAAAGTCAGCACTGTTTGTATGCATGCAAATTGGCCAAACTGAAGCTTCCATGTTTCCAACATATCCAGCCTCCAGAACATTGATCAGACTGACATCAACTTAGCCAGTAGAAAATGCTACACATTTAATTACTAGCTCCCGTAACATACAACTTCCACATGAATCAGGACAGGAAAACCTTTTATGACTTCCTTGTGTTTTAGAAGTGGCTATTTATTATTCAAAAAATTAAACAAAAAAAGTCAAAATACTGTCCTTCTGGAAGTAGCTTATTTCCCAACAGTATGCTTTGCTATAAGACGTTGAAGTCCTATTTTCAGACCAAATCGGAATCAAAACTTTCAGTATGACATGTTACTGAACATTTCCTAGCAGAAAAGTACTAGAAGGAACTCACTGTTTTTGCCATGACTACATGAAGCCAGCTTTATGTATAGCTTCTCTTCAGAAGTCTCCAGAACAGAGTAGACAAACTGCCCAGGAAGCATGATGACTTGTTCAGGAATACCTTTAGCTGGCAGGAGAAAACTCAGTGGGAAAAAGGAAAACTTGAGCGTAATTCACTAGAAGTCAGGAGATCCTCCATGGATATGTTTGATCATATTAATCTAGTGGTGTGCGGAACAATTTATGCCATGTATAACTGTGTGACAAAGTGCATCATATCAATATGATGCAGATGTGGGTGTATCAAACCATAAGCACAGATAAAAGAAAATGACATCGCTAAATGGAGATACACAAGGCATGTCAATCTCCAGGTATATGAAATTTCCCTCTTACATGTAGCTCCGACAAAGTATGTATACTTGCCATGGATAATACAGA
This sequence comes from Penelope pileata, assembly GCA_013396635.1. NCBI lineage: Eukaryota > Metazoa > Chordata > Aves > Galliformes > Cracidae > Penelope > Penelope pileata. Next base: position 134,379 of record WBMW01000103.1, read on the forward strand.
AATACGAGAAAGATTGTAACAGTATCATTTCAGATTACGCACATCCTCTCATCAGGAATAAAATAAAATAAATCCATGTGGATGAACTACTGTCAGTTGCAGAGAATTATAAAAGAGTATCCAATGAAGGGAGTAAGACTAGAGTTGTGGCTGTGTGAAGAGAGATGCAGTAAACAGATTTCACAAAAACGTGCATTTCCTCATTGCACCATGGTGCAATGCAGTAGATGAAATCAAACCTTTCCAGTCTCCCGTACACATTGAAAGGCAGCCTGTATTCTCCCACAAGGAAGCTCCCCATCAAGCAATTCACTATGCTGAAAGCAAATTCCAGTTCAATTACAACTACCAATTATAAAAACCATGACATTCTTGAGAAAAAGGATGGTGAGCTGGTTTCTCCTATACCCCAAAAATCCATGCCCAGAATGGGGCAGGACAGAGAAGAGCCTCGTCTGTTTTCCTCTGCAAGCTATTCTTCCTTTGACTGAACCATTTCCAATTGGATTGCACTTTGAAACAAAACCATTTATTCAAAAATCTTTGGCTTTGCCAATCCTTTATATTCTGATCAAAACAATCACGTATTTATTGTTACCTGCATCCCTTTTAAAAAATGGATGACTTTGCTAAAGGGTGTGAGGAGCACCTCCTCCTCGGAGCTACACATTTATTAAGATTACAAAGATATCCAGAAAAACTTGGAGCCACTTTGTTCATTCTCTCCACAGGTGCATTTCCACATTTTGTCTGCATTTGGCTTACAACTGAATCAGAAATAACCCCATCTAAAACATATTGAGGTACTTCTTTTTAGAGTGTGAAATATTTCCCTGTAAAGCTAGCTTAGTTGCTCTAAATGTTGGACTTGCTTTTTCCTCACTCTCACACAAGTGATTTAACTGATTTTGCTCAAGTCTTCCAAAAAAAAAGTATATTGGGCCAGAATCCAAAATATGGAACAATTCATTTGCTAAGCCCAATGTTTCACAAGCCATCTGCAAATAGGGCTTTATAAGAGGAACCATTTTGTTACCTTAGCTATATAGCAAGAGCAACAGCTATAATGTAACATTCAGAAGGAAGGATTACAGCTGTAAAAAATGTTCACAATGAAGTCGTAAACTATACAATGTGTGCCTCTTTTGAATTTCTTTAAAAATACAAAACCTTTCAAAAAAGTTTAGCTAAGAATCACACATCTTTAGAGAGAATACGGGCCAGTTTATGGAGCTGACATAAAACCCTGCTAAACAGCAATTTTTTTTTTTTAAACTAAACTTGAAACTCAAGAATCATGGGGTGCAGACTCATTTGGACTGAAAGGAAAATTGTTGCACATGAAGCCTCCAGAACAAAACACACCATGTTTTGCACAGCTCGTTAGGATGACATTATTAGAGCTGGGACCATTTAGGAAAACTCATCTAGAGGCCAAGAACATTCTTAAACAGCGGATGGGAATATATGCTCCAGTTTGCCTGCAAGCCTAAAACAAGATCAATTAAAAGTTTCAGAAATGTTAAATAATGTTAATTTGTTTCTCTGGCAAACCGCCTGCTACAGCTCTGCAGAATATATAAGTGAGAGTCTGCACCAACATTACTGAAACGCCTTCCTGAGCTAAGTCAGACTATTCAAGCCTTTTGTGGTTGTGGATTTTAGACTTTTAAAAAGCCTATGAAGCAAAACCTGTAGACACAGACACAGCACTACACCAGGTTTAAAAGGAGGAAGGGCCCACGGACGCCTTCCTGACAGTATTTCTGGTCAACTTTGTCAAGAAACAAAGCATCCTGCCTCTCCACAGCACTATCAAATCCAGATGGGTCTTATAAAAAGTACAGAAAATCCTACATGATACGGATGGCTATTGAAGAATTATTTTCAGTTTAATACACACGACAGGACAAGAGGGCATACATGAAAATTCTAAGAAAAAATCTGATTTGAAGCAGATGGCAGGAAGCCTCATTTCATGAATAAAAATAATTCATGACTACTTGCAAAAGCCAAGGAAAGAAATTTCTGCAGGTAAAAACACTGGATCTATTCACAAACAATTGAACGGCATATTAGGATGGAGTATGGCCAAACAGTCAAAGACTAATTGACAAGTACTTGAACTATAATCAGTGCTGCAGTACAATCTACCTAAGGGTTGCTCTGCTTTCTCATACTTAGGATCAACTATGGATGACAGTAATTTAAAATATTTCCTTTATTAATAGCTGTGGATAGGTTTCCAGTTCTATAATCATATTTTCTAGTTGCATCCATTAAAGTACAAGCGTGAATACAGTTTAAATCAGAAAGCACTCTAGACTATTGATTTACTACAACTGATACACATCTATCTTTTCTCCTCTTCTTCCAGATTAGCTTCCTAAAAATACATGCATTTGTAAGTAGTAAAAGGACATTGGAATGAGACCAAACAATCTAAAAGGTCCTGGAAGAAAAAAATAAAAATAAAAGGAGGATATGGGGGAGGGAGGGAAGTGAATTAAAAAGTTATTGAAAATTCAAAATCACTAGATATGGACCTTACTGAAAAATGCTTTCATACTTACATCCTCAGCCTTCTCTACGGAAATAATCTATTATTACTATAGACACAAATCACTTTTACCTCACTTAGAAAATGTTAACAGATTTACTCTATTTTTATCAGATTTATCTGATTTCAAATCAAAGGCATAAGGCAAAACTTGTGCAATCAGAGCAAAACATGAAAGGAAGTTGTAACTCAAATAAGAACACGTCCTCTGCTTCAGGTAGAAATTTGCCAAAGTGAAAAAAAATATATAAAGAAGATTAAACATTGGACTATGGTTTTGAGATGATTTAGAAAACATAATAGAAGAAGTAAGGAACAGGGAACAAACAAGTGGGAACAAAGAAGTCTTTTCAAATCTACATCCAGAATCATCAATACCATTCACACTGATAATTCCCAACTGTAAGGTCTTTTGTTTTCCATACTCTGATTCTGATGTTTTTTAAACCAAATTACTCGCCTACTCTTCCATATGTCACAGTTCCTTAGCAAACCTATAGAGGAACTAGCTGCCATTTTCATCACTTAATGGCCTTCATCACTTTTTCTAGTCAAGATGAACATGGCCCAATCAATCACTTCAAAGCAATACTGCAAACAATTGAACTGAATGGCAACAGTTTCTCAAAGAATTACCACATGTAACATTAGCTTCAAAGTTTCTGGGAAAGCTTCTTTCTGCATATAAACAGAATTAATAGTGAACTCTGAAGCTCTCCGTAAAAATTAATCTTTCATATGTTTATAATTGAAAGAAAAATTTCCAACAACTAAAGAATAACTTAGAGTCACTCAGAGTAACTTACTTCCCATCTTTTTTTCCATCAATATTCTTTCTGCCATCCTCACCAGAAATGATTTCCTGAGTTTTCAGAATCTCATAGACTTTACTATACTGAGATTATGACCAATGAATTAGGATTTTAGAGCCTGTAAGGATTAGAAAATTGAATATTTAAACCCTCGTCATTAGCACAGCAGATCACTTAGAGCAAACTGATGGCTCACCTGCAGCAGTTCATTTATATTTTGGAGGAAAACATTAAACAATATTTGCTAAACATTACTTTTCCACCCCAGAAAAGGAAAAATGTCAGAGGTATATCAGAGGCAAACAAGCATCAGAAACGCCTCAAAAGAGAAAAAAAAAAAGACAAACTTGATAACACTTTTAATTTCACTGTAAAACATGTTTTTTATACTAATGATTATTAAAGAAATAGTAAGTATTTCCTAGGCTTTCACCTCTGCATTTAACATACCTTTACAGATTTCAAACAGGGAGACAAAATTTCACAGTTTTTCTTTTATAGATAATTTACTTGCCTGTTTGATCTATCCTTTTCTTTCAGTTCTGTTCCCATCTGTTTCATTTGTCCTGAGACAACAGAAAATGAGTAGTCTTTGGGAAGGGCAAACCATCTCCCAGTCACACAGGTTCTTCATGTTTTCTTGAAGAGTGACCTCTCTAGAAATTGCATCTAATGCCTAACACTTAAAATTTAACATAACTACTTAATATAAACGCTCTGTCAAATCCCAGTACGCTGCCTACATGTAATCCACACTACAGCAATGTATTCTTACATCTTAAAGCTAATCCAATGCTATAATCCATTAAAGGAAAAGCTTCACAAACAGTATGTATGCTTTCATGAGAACAGAATCAGGCATGGTTCCATAAACCACACTTGGTAGATGGGAAAGGCGCTATCATCGCAGTGGATCATCTTTTCCAGACACAACTCTAGTAAACGTGACTGTTCTGTACCACCCTCTCCACATTCCTGCACACAAATGTTTGGATAATGCCACTGAAACACCTTGACCAGTAAAGGCAAGGGAGCAGATCACTACTACCTGCAAGTAAAAACACATTGCATTTGTTATTGCCTTTAAACAACTTTTACTGGATGTTTTAAATCTATTAAGAACAACCACTTGGACAGAACAGCTAAGACTCTTCTATGTGAAAAACATACAGCTTTGGGGTGAACAGAATAAAGGACAAAAAATTACAAGTGGCACGGAAGTTGCAAACACCGCACACTGTCCATTCTGATACAAGAACTGGAAGGAAGCAGAAAAGTAGTCAGAAACAAGTTCAAAAGAAGCAAAAGGATTATTTTATCTATTTTTTCCACTCAAGGCATATTGAGACCCCTTGCTTTACTGCAGTGATGAAAGAGGTGGAGAAGTTCTCTCATTAATTGACAAAATCACTAGCATTACAAATATATTTCATTTAGGCTACTATGTTAGTATTTTGTATTGTTATTAGTTCTTTATTCATGATTTCTGCCACAATCTTGTACTTCATATACTAATCCAAAAAGCAGATTATCTGGGTGTGCTGCAGAAGTGGAAGCAGATGAGTGGAGCTCATCACTCTCACCAGCTCACTGGTTCAAGCACTGTGCAACCACCTCACAGGTCCATGTTTACATTAACTTTCAAGGTACAGCTCAGGGTTCTGGACCCCAACAATCTGTGGCAGACTTCTTTTACAGTGCACGACAACTTTCATATAGATTTCTTGTCCATGTTTTTTGTCTCAGCAATCAGGGTTGTTATCGCACCAGCAAGAAGAGACCTGCCCAAAAGCCTAAGTGGATTTACAAACCTGGAAACCACTTTCAGATTTCTTAAATATGTAGCTTTTGACCATGTACTTGTAAGAATGCATGTGGAGGAATCTGTTTATTTGGCGGCTTTTTTTCTTTTCGCCTCCTTCTCTTCCTTCAGAAAGGGCATGACTTCCTTCATGCCACTTAGACTAAACCAAAATTCGATGTAAAGATCAGGAAGGAATTTCTTCTGCTGAGTTTCATGAATAAATAACTTTCTTACCCTGTCAGTTGAACGCTAGTGGGATTGTTCACAGACATGGGAACTTAAGAAATATGGAACTTAGTAGTAGATAATGACGATTTATTTCTAACTTATCTAACTAAACTGAACTTATTTATTCTAATTTCAACTTAAATGCAGCATCCAGGGCAATTAAAAATAATCTTATCAAAAGTAAAGAAAATAGGAGATTTTCCTGGTGGGCTTGAGTCTACAGAAGGAATGAGAATTAAGTGTTTGGAAAGCCTTGGTTTCAGTCTTTCCCAACCTTCACTATATTAAAGTGGAAGAACCTCCAAAGACCAAGTTTGCTGAATGATCACTGACATTTTAATAAACTCTCCCACTGATGAGTTTGGGTTCTGAAGAGTCAGTATACAATATTTTTAAGACTCCACATGAATCCATAGGAACTAGAAGCAAACATTCTGTTTATTATCTACTTCCCTCACGAACAGCAATTGAAACAGTCACGAAGTTCAGCAAGAACCCTTGAGATGGCAAGAACCAGACTTCAGAGGACATGGTCCATGGAAGACCCCAGATTTGCTCCTAATTACTGTATTTCTGAAATCCACAAGTCACAATTTTCATGAACCATTCACAAATATTTTGCTGAAAATCATTATCCTAACATTGCTTAAGAATAACTTATTTTTCAGTTATATGCTTTTTTTTTTTTTTTTATCTGCTACTAGATTTTGTTCCAAGCACATACACACAGAGGTGAAATAAAAATACCATTACCTGAGATTTCCTCATCTCTTACTGTGTTTTTCCACTACCTGTCTTTTCCACTGTGGCTACAATTTGAAGTATAACTTAAGCACAACTTCAGTCAAGCAACAAAATTAGGTTTTGTGCTATTTTAGGCCATAATCTTTATGTTCCGGTTTTTGCTCAAGTTACAAGCTAAATCCTGTGGGTAAGCTAAAGAAGGCCTATCCTGAGTTATGAGTTATGTGGTAAAAATCCTGTAACACTATGTTGGACCTATTGGAAATATGCCTGGTCTATTAACCTAATAAAATTGTGTTTAAAACCATCCTTTTGTCTGTCTTCAATTACCTGCATGTCTAGATCAGTCCTTTCTTGTCAGTGATCCGCTGTTGTACTTCTCACTCTCTAATACCATATGTTTTTAGTTTCATCCTATATTTGCCTGCACATACTTTTTTCCCCCCTCTTCCATACACGTTCCTGCCTCTCCCTCACACTCTGCCATCAGAAGGGAAACCATTAAACCATTTCTCAACAACACTGCAGTGTTATTGCATAAAGGATTAGATTCCAATAAGATGACATGAATGGGAGTTCTGTGCATGTCAGAGTTCTTCAGATAAAAATGTAAACAAAATAAATACAAAAATGCATCCTTTCTGACAACAGGAAACATTACTAAGATTCAAAGACTGCAAATACACTATATTCAAGTAAGGCTTAGTTACTGTAATATACAAGAATCACTGAATACACTAAAGCAGAGAATATTAACAGCATTAACCAGTAATGTGTCACTTCCAGCTAAGAACTCCTGTTCTATACAAGTAGTGTGAAGACCATCCCTAGACAGAGAGAAAGGAGTCTGAATGTACGATGAGACTTCAAGTTAAATAAATACCTACTTCATCTTGCTTCACGAAGAAGCTTAAAGAAAGAAAATTGCTGGGAAATATAGCACCAGACTTTATGTGGAGGCCAGTTTTTTTCCCCCTCATGATAATCAACAAAATTGATTTCTTACATCTAGCTTATAATGTACCTCCAACTTACTGAGAATAACTGAATGCTACACACCAGTTAAAACCAATAAACATTCTTTGGGAGGTGATACCATTAGTGATGTATTAGTCCATTTTAACATCCTGAACTCAGATTGAGACATAACAGCACGAGTCTGGCATCATCTGATCTCCTTCAGAACACTGGTATATACGTCTTCATCCATCTCATGTTGGATTGGAAATCTGAGAGAGATACCATTTTTGTATCATAAGAAATAGCAGAACAGAACCACTAGTCAAGTATTTGAGTATTAAGCCACGCTCTAAGTACTTCCCTGAGGGAATCTCACATCTGTTGCAGCCAGAAACATCATGAAGCCTATGTCACCTTGGGATGCAGCTACAGCTACACTACATTCCCCAGTTAGCTGGCTTTCAGAGCTGACCATATTCAGAATCTCCCCTTTGAAGGAAACTTTCAAAGATTCCGGAAACTGAAAATCCTAAGCCTGACACACGTATGCTCTTCAGACTCTGCCAAGTCTCTGCAGAACTACCACCTCAACACCACACTGAAAAGCACCTTGATTCCATCCTGTGGAAAAAAGATTTATTGAATGACTTTATGAGTCCTTGAGGCAATACACGGGCCGGTTCTCCTATGCTTTCATGCCTTGTAAGTCAATCTCACCACAAAGACCATAGCCAACTAATTTACACTCTCAAAACTCAGCGTATTTGCAATGGATTATGTAATATAACGTATGATAACTGTTACTGCTAGTCTCACCTTTCTCTCCTCATCTTCTAGTTCTTTTCCTTCATACATATGTGGTTTTGTATGCTTAAGAGGGACTCAAAACTCAATCCAGGTTTCAGTGCCTCACGGAAAATGCTAAATTCTACTTACTGATGATCAATTCTGATGAGAAACAATTCTGAAAAGCTGTCTTGACAAATCCAATATGGTAAAGAGCCATAGGCACAAGGTCGCATTCAGGCTAGAATGATATGGCTGAGCCTGAGTTTACATTTCTAGGTGATGAATAAAATGCAGTTCAGAGAAAAGAAAAAAAGAAAAAAAAGAAAAGAGACTACTGTGCCCTTGATCACTTAAAGAGAACTGTAAAGTAAGGAAATATCACTTCGTTCCCACATGCATAAAAATAAGGTAGCTGTCACAGTCAGATGTAAACACGTACCAAAAAAATCTCATTTATATTTGTATTTAGATAAATAAGCCTTTCTTTATAAACACAGTAGTAGACTCATAGGCTCGCTCTCATACACTTGGAGAATAAATTGCTACTGGGTTCAGTTACTTACTAGTTTGACAATAACTGCATAGATCCAAATGCCAATCAAAAGATTAAAACTGCAGTCAATGACATATTATTTGTCTCTTAATGCAACAGACAATGTGTCTGCGGTTTCTGTACAACCGGCAGGGCATCCTGGCATCCAAGGGAGATTCCTACGGAAGGAGAGGAGTTGAAGGAATACAGCTGTTGTCACAGGGGAAAAGTCACTCATTAAGATTTCAGTGCTCTTTTGTTTTAGCTGTACTTCTGAATGGAAATCTCACACATTTAAAGCAGACCAAAGCGTTCAGTCCCAAACCACTATCTCTGCCGTTTCCAAAAGCCATATGTCTTGGGAAATTCAGAGCACTAAAATAATACTGGATTATACCTCTCTTCTAATCAAAAACATCAAATAAGTTCAGAGCCATAGCCATATGAATGAGAGAATTCTGAAGACCATGTCAAGAACCATTTATACAGATGAAGAAACTGTTTCCTTGAATACGAATGCCATGTGATGAAACTGTTGTCTCTATAAGATGTGCTACAGGTCACAATTCTCATATAATGCTGAAGATTATTTGTGAATGGTAAGAGAAAATAAACTGGAAAAAAGATCAAAATTCTTATTCAGATAAGATTTACACTTGGAATCCTAGCAATCTAAAGTATTTTAGGAAGAAGAGAAACACACAAAAAAGGTTAAGTGAGGGGAAAAATAATTATCTTATTTTTATTACTGTTCATTTGAAACAAAAGAACTGTGTAAGCGTTTTCATGGCTCTTCCCTCTCTCCCCCACAAAAAAAAAGCATATGCTGTGAAAGATATTTGGTAAAATGTTCAGAACTTCTGCACAAGAGAGTTTTCACACTTTTCTGAACCACCTGGGCAGTTCTTAGCAAACAGAATTCTCAAGTAGCTTCCCCTTTATTTGCTTTTCTGAGTTTCAAGATGCACATTCAGGCTTGATCTCAGACCAACGATTTGCGATGGAAAATGTCATCGTATATATATTGTCAGTCATTGCATTGAGTGGTATAAATCTGTTTGAAAAGGCATTCATTAATCATTAAAACGTTATACTTCATTCAAAAGAATCTAAGTAATGGTAACAAAAAGATTTTTAGAATACAATAGCTTTAAGACTGCAAAGAAGCCTTGCAGCAGATAAAGGTGTTTTGAAAGCATCATGCTCTCCCACTTTCACAAAGAGTTCCCAAAAAGGACTTTCCTCTCTTTGCATTTACAAAATTTCATCTGTTCCTATCCTTAAGAGTTGTCTCCATGGAAAGCCTAAATTCACTGCCTTCATCTCTGTGGTAGTGCTTGAGGAATCCTGAAGCCTCGAATTAATTTCACACAGAGATATGATTATAAGCACAAACCATGACAGAGTTCAATGCATCATGTAAAGACAGCCTTCACACTTCTACATGAAATGAGAAAAAAGATTATGCAATGTAATATGGGATGAGCCTCAAGGAAAGAATGAAATATGGCATAACATGTACTAGCTTCACAAGAGATTTTAGGTGCTCCGCTAACCAAATTTCAGAGCATTTTCCAAACTTAGTGAGTCTGCAGGTCATAGAAGAACATTCAGCCACAATTTTGTAGCCAATTACAAAAACTAGTTTTATGAAATTTAACTACTGTGACCAATGCAATGTTAAGTGGAGGAACTTTCTGAAATAAAAATGCTTTACAAATTGATGTTCATAAACATCACACATAGATGTTAGACTTTTCATTTTAACATTAATACTGGTATGTTTTTGGGGTTTGTTTAAGTTAATGAGCCAGTATAGATTCCTTCTTTCTGGAGTGTAATAGGAAACAATGTTATGATTTAATCATTACTATACCAAGAATTAGCCTAACCACATGAGATTTTACACTGAATTTCATATCACAATACTAGTATTCTAAGATCACAACATCTTGACTGCCAGCACCATCCAAACCTGCAGTCAATTCACCTCTGAATCATATTCCTTGCTGTAACACCCAAGTCCTGAACTCACAATAGCATCTTTCTTAAATACCACAAAAATCAACAAACAATACAATCAGTTCCAAAACAAGCTAATGTTCCTCACTGTATAAAAACATAAGGCCCACCAGTAAAGCTGTTGGACTGCAAGTCAGAAAAAACCAAGCTGCTTGCTTAGAGCAGTCATTACCCTGCAACAGACTTTCATGATGCTGACCACCTCAGTTGTCTCTAGATTGAAATGTTCTGTTAATAACAGAGCTTCCTCTCCTCCAGAGAGGCCATGAAGACTACAGTCAAAAGATATTCTGAAGGAATTAACTATTTTTTATAGTCCTCTGAATCAAAAGATTAGGTATAAATGCATTTGAGAACATCCTCACCAAGGCAGGAAGCATCATCTTTGATTTATCAGAAGCCATCTGATAAAATCAAAGTAATGTGAAAAGATTACCTGATCTAAGCTTCCATAATCATGGTGGAGTTGCAGCTTTCAGTCATGACAGCAGAAATTCATAAGAATTCTCCATATATACACACCGGTGTGTCTCTATAAAACATAGAAAAAGAAAGAAACATGAATAACCACTGTGAACAACAACAAGAAAGCAAAGACACTAACTTGGTGGTAGGAGTGCACACAACATATTTAAGAACAATGTGAGATCCTAGTGCCTACTTAAAGTGGCTGTAGCAACCTGTTATAAACATGTTTCTTCTCAACTTAAAAGCACGTTAGTAGTGTCACTGAGGACTATTTACACTATTTTGGCCATGCAATGCATTAGGCCAGAAACTTCATATAATCAAACTAATGTTTTCAGCCACCTAAACAATACTCATGAAGCTGGAAGAAGAATATTTGGGGACTTTCAGAACTTGATCTGACAAGGCCCTGAACTGAGGTTAGCTTTACTTCTAGCACGCAATCTGAGTAAAGTATTTACAAACATCCTTTTAGACCTATGTTTAAGATATAAAAACAATTACAACTTATTTAACAGGTAGAAACTTCACCAGTCACATTAATGCAGCCACATTTTGTCAGATTCCATCCTCAGCTTAAAGTATTAATATTTTGAGGGTTTTTTTTTTAATAATTATTTAAACAGAGAAACTATAATTGATCAGTGCATTAAAAATGAAATTGCAGGAACTTTAGAAATTCCAAAAAGTCCCAATACTTTTCCATTATTGAACTCAAGTACATAACTCCTAGTTAAGTTCTTATCTAATAATTGTATTAAAAAATAATTACTGTTCAGAGCATCCCATCCTAACGCATGAAAAAGGAAATAAGAAAGCCCAAAGGCAGGCCGTCCATTACCTTCCTGGATGGAATAGCACAATTTGTAAAATGTAAGTAAAACAAGATAGAGTATATACATTACATTGTTTCCCTACCAGCACCTAGAACATGAATAACTTAATTTCTATTAAATGACTTTTCTTTACCAAGAGCATCTTGACAAATATCCTGGGCTCTGCTAATCTCACTGTCACTTTACAAGTAGTAAATTAGTGTCCTTTTGGGACAGAGGCTGCGGCACGCATACTGGAGAAAAATATCCAAGCTGAGTCTGGAAGGAGGGATGCTAGAAGCGGGACCCCAGGGACCATACACTCCACTTTCTGGTATACAGCTTTGCAGCCTCCATCTTTTCAGCAGTGCTTTGAGGAAAGATGAACCTCTGCTATAAATGTTCTGACATGATTTGTTAAAAAACTAATGCTTTACTCTTAAGAAAAAAGTAATTCTGCCAAACTTGCATAGCAGTTCCCAAAGTTCAAGGGTTCAGGTGAATGATTTAAAAATCTATATATAAACCTACAGCAGACCTTGAGATTTTTCCTAAAAAGTTTTAAGATCAAAAAAAAAAAATTAGAAGTCTGCATAATAATCAAAAAAAAAAAAATGCGTTTGACACTAGTTTTCTTCCTTCTTCCTCATCACTATCCATTTTGTTGAGTAAAAGGACAACATGACTGCTTTCCCTGAGTGCAAAAGTGATGCTTCACCTCACTGAAGAGAAAACAAGGCAGTATGGCTACAATACAATTCCAGCTTGCTTAGTTAATGCATAACAAACAATTTTGTTGAATTTCCTACACTTCCCAAGTCAAATGGTAAATTCTTAATTACATTCCACAGGCAGAAAAACTACGTTAAAATGTGTTTTGAGTTTTAAGACTATGCCTAAGGAAGGAAAAAAAAAAAACACCACAAAAACATTTCAAAAGGGTAGCAAGGCATAGAGAGTTTTTATTAGAACTGCAAAGTGTGGTTTAATATCAGCTGCAACTAGATACCCTACAAGACATGAACCAAACTATAATACAGAGAACAGAAATCTAGAAAGGTCATACAAAGGAACCAGCACCTGACAACAGTTGCATCCTGGACAGAAAGACATCACTTTTCAACCAGACCACACTCTGTATCACCTGTAGCAGTGCCTGAGCTACCCCCAGCGTCTCCTTAAGGTTCCGCCCCAGCTACCCTCTAACTGGTGCTGAGTGCTGTGGTAGGACTCAGGGGCCGCTGGGCCACATGCCCTGGGTCCCTGCTGGGAGACAGCCTGCCCGCTCCTCTCATCCACCTCCAGCTCCCATGCTAGGCCATGGCCCTTGTTTGAGGCTTCCCAGCTGCCCATTGCAAAGACCGCGGCTAGAACAGTTGTAACAGCAGGAAACAACCTTCAGTAACCTCCATCTTTCAGACAGAAAGCTCCTAGCGACTGCTGCAAATGATCACCCTGTCACCTATTTTAAGAGTCTGTCCTTTATTTCATTCATTACTGGCAAAAGTAAAGAGAAAGCTCAACCACAAAAATAAGCCTTCACAGAACATTAGCCAACGTTGATAACATTATTTTCAGTGTATAATTCATGCTACATAATTCTCATCTTAAAGGCCATTACAATTTTAAATAAATAAATAAGACCTACTTTTGCATTGTCCACACTGAGCAAACTGAAGTGCTCTCCTGAAATAAAAATCATGGATAAGATTTCATGACTGAGACTTACACCAGGTATTACACCAGGTGCCTTTAATTCAGTAAAAGAACACAAGGCCAGGAGAAAAATTCTGAGAAGGTTCAACTAATGAAAACAGCAAATGCTCGCTATCACAGACATTGCTGCAAAGGCTCCGCAATGGCTGCATTCACAGCAGGGCTCTGAAACAGAGCAGCAGCTAGCTCCCTCAGAAAGGGCACAGAAGTCCCTAGGCAAAAGATGCTCCAAAGTTTTCTGGCAACCCATACCTGGGTCCAGACACTTCACCTGGGCCCAGACGCCCACAGACAGGTAAAGGCTCAGTCCTACAGGCCTCACTGGTAGCGCACCATCAACAGCTGCAGATTTGAGAGCATGTAGGTGTACTGAAAACTGAGGAGATTGTTTCTTGGAGTTATTTGTTGTAAATAACTGGCAATAAGATTCCTTCAGAGATCTCTGCTTGGAAACTCCACAGCTGTCAACGTGGCCAGGGCAAAGCTAACAGCGCCCACCAAGAGCAATACAGCCAGGAGGAAATGACCAGGTCAAAACACAAAAAGGGAAGAAAAACAGATAATGTTTTACTAAAAAGATGAACGCTCACTTGGAAAGAAGCTTTGTTTTCCAGATGAAAATAAATAAAAAACTTCACTAGGAGCACTAAGTTTAATTATAACCCTCATAACATGGTTGTAACTGTCCAAGGATTTAGTGTAGTCCATATGCAGTCTTCACCTACATGTGCTTGTCTGGAGGTGTAGGGTAGCAAGAAAATGGAAGAGATAAAAAAAAAAAAANAGGGTAAAAAGAAAAAGGAAAAAAAAAAAAAAAAAAAAAAAAAAAAAATAGTTCTAACAACTGCTAAAACCAGAGCTCTAAAAGCTATTTAATTCATAAGAAATTAGGAGGAAAAATGCAAGCTGGCTGCTGTGGAAGCAAGAAAATAAAACACAGTATTATCTATAATCTTTTATTTTTATTTTTATTTTTTTTTAAATATCCAATGTGGTTGTGGCAGCAAGTGAACATTGTTTTCCAAGAGTCATTCACAACTATAATATCTCTCAGGAGAAGGAAAAGCTTCATGTACACCCAATAACGTATTAGCTACTAGTTCAGTTGAGAAAACAAAGATCTGGTTGAAATTAGCATATTTTTCTTTGTGGCCACAAAGGCCTCTAAACAGAAATATTTGTGTATTTCCAAACACTGTTGCTGAAAGTGTTGAAAGGCTTGCTTGGCTTTTTTCAAATAATGATGAGCTACACTAGCAGTACTTGGAAAGTGAAATATTTATTAGAATCAAGTGTTTTAAGGTTTGATAATTTTTTAGTTAATGTTAAAATTATTTTTGAGAGACAGGATTGTTATCACTTCATGCTGAACAGAATTTTACAAATGTTTCAGCCTTTCTTTGTCATCTGTCAGAACAGGTACAGAATTGCATGATCTTTCATATTGTTATTGAGTGCACAGATCCTGCATTACACAGGATCATTATGATTATACCATGGTTGACATTAAATGATGTGTTGATTACTAAATGTTACTCCAACAGATTAGAGAGGAATTGAAATGTATAAACTTTTAAAAATATATCCAAAACTGTTATAGTGGAATGGAACTAAATAGCACTTATTTCTTTCAAAATGTGAAAAAAAAATCAAATGCATTCAAATATTTGTCTTGTTTATGACAAAATGCCTTAGAAGAGAAAGTAACAAAAAATCGAGATACTCCGAAAGTAATGCCTCCTGTTTCATGGTGTTAGCCCATGATATAAGAGGTGGATGTTGGTGGGATGGCAGTAGAGGTTGAACCTTCCCACCAACACCTCATTCCATTTTGTTGCCATGCAACAGATGGCAGATGGAAATAGATGGGAGGCATTACATTCGAAGCAACCTACGTAGTAGCAAAATTGATACTAAATGTAACAACAAAGCAGAAAATAGGGAATTTTCTTGCAGTGTAGATATTGGTCCTGAAGAATTTTTTTTTTTTTTTTTTAATGTAGGCTACACTTAAACCTGCTTGACTGATTCAATCACTTTAAAAAAAATAAATTTCAGAAAATCAATTTTTGAGAGGCTAAAATTTGTCAAAAGAGAAATGTCTTCATCTTCATGGACCAGTTCTCTCAATTTTCTTTTTTTCCTTCAAGATCCATCTCTCTAAAATGCAGCTGTGGAAATATTCCTTCTGCAAACATATTCTGGATGGAACACGGAGCCTGAGAAGCTTAGAGACCAACTTTTGGATTAGATTTAGTCTCAAGAGTGTGCATTTGAGTGTGTAAAATAATGCAATGAAATGTTATGGTTGGTTAATGAGTTTTAAGTAAGATTAAATTTATATTGATAGTACTTTCATTTCACACTCTAACAAAGTTAAAATATGCAATTAAAAGATAAATGCAGGATATTCTGTAGGGTTTCTTTAATGCATCTCTTAAAATAAAGAAATGCTTCTTATTTTTCTGATGTTTACCCTTACATTCATCCAGAAAATATGATCAGTTTAGGAAGCAGACATGGACGACAGCCTTAATGTTCACATATGCAGTCTTAAACAAGATGATACATTAGAAGTGACAGAGAACAGAGTGTGAACTAAAAACAGCATAATAAAATGATAGCAATATAACTCTGTGTGCAGCCTTAGACAGTAATACTTCTCGAAGTACTAGGGGGGTTAGCATTTAGCAGCACACGCAGCTCCGTTGCTAAGTACTATTTTCACAAGTTCTGTTAAAGTCTGAATCTAGACCTACAAGGCAAGCACAAAGACCTGATGGAAGTGCCCTAGACTTCATTCCCTTTGTAATAAAAACAGCATATGGAGAAGTAGAAACAAAAGGAGGAGAAGAGTGCTACCTTTCCTCACCCCACTGGGAAGCAGAGGTGTGACCGGCATGACTCCAGGTCTCACAGTGAGAGCCATGGCACTAGGTACTGCTAAACAGGTACACCCAAGAGAAAGTCCTAACAGACACCAATTACACAAAAAACAAAGAACAGGCAAGAACACTGAATATATATGGGCTTCCTATACACCTATAATGTATTAGCTACTACTTCAGTTGAGAAAACAAAAAACATTGACGCTAGTTTAGTTCACATGATGCAGGTCACTGAACAGTAGACAGACTTCATGAAGTTGTATCTGAGCTAATGATCTAGAGACAAAGAGAAACATCACGCTACCAATGCATGTACAAAATACATTTTCAGTGCTTTCAAGTTATCTCATGCTCTACATTTGTTTTACCTACACCTTCGCATCATTTGCTTTTGGTAATGGTTCAAAGTTACTCTTGGGTACCACTCCTTAGGTACAGTCAAAGATTATTAACTGATGTAACTAAATCATAGAATGCCTTGGGATGGAAGGGACCTTAAAGACCATCTAGTTCCAACCCCCCTGCCATAAGGCAGGGTTGCCACCCACTCATCAGTTTCATGGTTTTTGTTGAATGCTCTGTATCATCACTTATCAATATGCTGATGGTAAACCTGATAAAATGTAATCATTTTTCTCTACTAACCAAATTCATTAACTCCTTAGCACTTTCACAGAGAATGAGATGGAGGAATGGCAAAATACATTTCAGGATATAGTTGAGAAATCAGCTTACAGAGGCAACCTGGGCAGTACACGTTGTTACGATTCCTATGTTCATCCACTTCAAAAATTACCTGAAATGAAGGCCTAAATATAGACAGGAGATGTTATGTCTACTACACGAACACTTCACTTACTATGACCCTACAAAAGTAACATCCTCGTTCAGTCCTAACATCACCTACTTGCATTTGCATTAAATTTGCTCTACTGCAGATGTCTAACTCCCTGTTGAAATCCCCTTGTAAAGCTGGAATGCATAGATTTGTTCATTCCAAAATATCCTCCAAACCAAAAAAAGAAAAGCATACAGTTAATCTACACTTGGGAACAAACTTGCCTTGAAAGGCAGATTGACTCAATGACTTAATAACTGCCTTTTGTAGTCTTTATGACTCTGATCTCTAAAATGTCTGTTTTTATGTTCAAAGGAGTGGAGGAGAAAACAAGCCTGTAGTGTATTGCATCACGTATGATGAGAGTAAACACTATCCAAACTGGATGAAATGGATTTGTTAAACCTAAGGCATAGACAGTTTAGGATGTCTGTTTCTTTCTCCTAAGCAGTCTGTTTATTTAAAATCATTTTTCGTCCAAAGACATGACATTGTTTCTAAGGAAGTTTACAATTGAAGGCAACTGAGAAAACACAATAAATCTGTTTGCTATTCGTCAGCGTTTCTGGGCAGTAAGGAAAGACAGTTTTGTTGTCATGGGAAACATACAAAAGTACACAGAAGGGAACCTGTCACATTGTTTGAAATCCATATCAATCTCATCTTCTCTGTTCTGCCTACAAGGCTGCTAAGTAGTCCAAGTTACCAAAGCTGTGAGAGATTCCCCAGACCCATAGAACCTAAAAAGGGAAACTCCCCATCTACACTTCTTGCTCTTTATAGACAATAAACTGGCTGCTTTTACAGTACTGAGCCATCTTAGATGCATAATGGAATTCAAGAGGGCAGGATGCAACATCCTACACTGCTAGGAGACTGGCTGCTCAGATTTCCTCTGTTCACACCAAAATCCTAGCCTTTTGGACTCCTTCATGCTACTAAATATTAGGAGTGTCGACTCATACCTTCAAGTGTCAAAAAGACCGTGCTTTTGACTTAAATATAAATCCACCTGAGACAACCCAAACGTTCAGGTTATCCAGGCTCAGCTTACTGCAGCTAACACCAGCAGAGCCTTGCTCCTACAGAACAAACAAACAAGCCACCCCACAAATGGAAAATACCAAATTTTGTCTCGATGTTTAAATGACACATTTGAGAGATCACTCTCCTTTCTATTCACTTGATACTTTAACCAGGATATATTCAGCAATACAATTCCAATCAATTTAATGAGCTTCCTGCCTGAAGGATACAGGACTTCATGGAGGCAAGCAGTGGTAGAAGAAAAAGGAATTACTCCACTTGGATGAACAGGTGGATTATATCAGCAAAACAAGTTCAAATAAATTGTCAACTCAATGTGAAAAAAAAATTCATATATTGATCTTGGGCTGGTCCTTTTGCATTCAATATATGGTCATAAACTGTACAGTTCCCCAGAGAGTTCACACAGTCTAAAAAAGCAAGTAAAATGTAATATACTCTACTTTTAAGTATTTTGCATACAAAGATACTGTATGTGCTGTAGTAGAGCATGGCAATACACCATAAAGTACATTTAAGGAACCCAGCGCTGTTGTCAGAATCCCATTGGCAGAAATTCCTACAGAGATGTACAAATGGCTTAACAAATGATTGCCTTGGAGATTGGACATATTCCTCATTCACCCACCCTGTCCCATCCCCTCTTCCCTACGCTCAAGACTTCCCCCCCCTTGCAGTAGGAAGATCAGCATGCCACAGGGGTGTAGGTTACTTTCAGTAAAAACAACAGTTGAGCCTGCCATAACTTGTATTTCTTAGTGATGCATTTGGTGAATGTCAGTCTCCTACTGCATTTATATTTATGCCTTTATATCCCATCAGATACATGCTAATAGCTACATATTTAAATATATTATCTGTGTGACAATATTCATGCAGTAAGTTAGCCAGCCAGCAACTGCAGGGAAGACGTTACGTCTGTGGGCATTGTGTGCTGCTGAGCTGGCTGTCTGTACTTGATGGAGACAACACTGAAGATGTGTGGTATGTCCATGAACGCTGGCTCTGATTCATTTTCTTTCCTTCAACCTGCATTTGTGCAATGCAGGTGTTTAACGGGGACCAGGACTTTGATAAAGTGCTCATGCTCAGCAACAGAAGCAATCTGACATATTTAGACTTGGGTGCTTCTAATTGTCTTTGTGAGCTCAGAGCAGAATCAGACCCTGAAATTATGCTTCCCATGAGAACTTAAAATGCTGTACATTTATTATTCAACTGATGAAAAGGCAAGAAGAGTATTTACATAGCAATCACAGCAAGAAATCTGTGTTCTTCTGCACAATGCCCAGCAATGGAAGCCCTTGACTACATCAATGAAAACATTAGAAGTTATTCTATCTCACTCTACCCAAGACATCTTTCCTCATTATCTCTCTCAACCAGGAATGATTTAGATCTAAGCACAGATTAGGATTGATTTAAACTAAATAAAGAAAACTAGTAAAGATTAAGCATTTAATAATAGGATCATGCATTAATTCTACAATGGGTTTCTTTGCGGCTGAGCCCTCTGCTCATTTTGTTTTAATGAAAGAAAATGGTTTGAGCACCACATCTGATGAATGGAACAACAGCATCAGTTGTGTCTCAAGCCAGAGCAGCATCGCAGCTAAAGCCGCTCAGACTGAAGATGCTGATCTTCCATGCAGTCTCAGCAGTAAGAGGTACAGCTACGCCGTATTACATCTGCCAGATCAGTAATAAAACATCTGAGAGGTGGGCTTTGTTTTTTTCATAAGGTATTTTTCATTTCTTTTTCCCTCTAAATCTGTATAGATCCTCAAAAATCTTTAAATAGGGTTAAGTTGGAAATAAAGCAGCTACTAGAGATAAACTTTATCTCATTTGTGTAATCCTGGTTTAGACAAGGAAAAAAAATAAACTTGTGATGAATTTCATTTCCCTGAGCATCTGTCACAGCAGACTTGCAGGCTCTTATGCCTTGCTAACCAAACTAATTCCAGCTAAAATTTTATTTACTAGATTTTGTCTTTCTTGACTTCTCTCTTTTTCTTTTTAACTATGTCCTGGGTGATACTGATTTTTTTTAGACTAAATATACAATAAGTAATGGATGAACGAGTATTTGTCTGAATTAGGTGGGGCACTCTGAAAAATAGTCAGCAGCCAAAAGCAATTTCTCCCACACAGAGAGCCACACACAGAAATGCACACATTACAAATATACATTTTGGGTGAGAGATCATGACATTCCGGGTAAATACTATAACATCTTATAAACAACTCTCAGTCAGAAATACACTTTTACTAAAACTCCTTTATCCTCAGCCTGTGACTACATATGAGTCTTATTGACTAATACCTTCAGCAAGTTTTGTTTCATACCATTCTAAGGGCTGAATTTTTATGCAAACTTCTCTAATTGGAATTTCACCAGATTTCATGGCAATGAACGAGGCTGTTTACTGTTAATGTGTTACTTTACACAAAAATAATGAAGCCTCAGAGAGAACTTCCTGATGTTTAAGTGATTTTTCTAAAGCTTAATTTTTTTTTGTTCTTTTTCTTAGATTGTTTGTTTTAGGTTTAAGAACACCACGTTATACTGTGTGCCTGTACACAAGGAATTCAGGTCTGAAAAAAATTAGCTCAGAGACCAAGTACTGTGGGGGCTCTGTGGATCTCAAGAGTTACTGTGACCCAAACCAAGAACAAAAATTTAAACAATGGCTCTATTGTAAACATCATACCTGCACACCCTCTAGTGCTAGCAGTAACTAGCAGTATCATAATAAGAATGACTCCAATCATGCTAATTCTGCTTTATATATCATAGAATCATAGAATGGTTCAGGTTGGAAGGGATCTTAGAGATCATCCTGTTCCAACCCCCCCCGCCATGGGCAAGGACACCTCCCACCAGACCAGGCTGCCCAAAGCCCCACCCAGCCTGGCTTTGAATACTTCCAGGGAGGGGGCATCCACGACTTCTCTGGGCAACCTGTTCCAGTGTCTCACCACCCTCACAGGGAAGAATTTCTTCCTTATATCTAGTCTAAATCTACCCTCTTCCAGTTTACAACCATTACCCCTTGTCCTGTCACTACCTGTCCTTGTAAAAAGCCCCTCCCCAGCTTTCCTGTAGGCCCCTTCAGGTACTGGAAGGCTGCTATCAGGTCCCCCCGCAGCCTTCTCTTCTCCAGGCTGAAGAGTCCTAACTCTCTCAGCCTGTCCTCGTAGGGGAGGTGCTCCAGCCCTCTGATCATCCTCGTGGCCCTCCTCTGGACCCGCTCCAACAGCTCCACATCCTTCTTGCATTGGAGGCCCCAGAACTGGACACAAGACTCCAGGTGAGGTCCCATGAGAGCAAAGTAGAGGGGCAGAATCATCTCCCTCGACCTGCTGGCCATGCTTCTCTTGATACATATAACATGTAGACATGTAGCATAGCCTTCCAAAATGTCTCTTTGAGCACAGATTGAAATTTACCTTTTTAATTATTTTTATTTTTTAAGATGACTATGAACAATGTTTTTCCCTACTTCAAAAAGGGTCATCTTCAACAGCAATGAAACTGTTAGCCATTTAAGTAATTGTATGAAATAAATGAGGTAGTATTTGTTTCAAGCAGTTTCTTCAGATCTTCTGACGGAAATCAAGAGAGATTTTTGAAAGCAACTGAAACAGAAGACTTCAGCTTTGACAAGGCAAGATGTACACTGCATACTATATTTCAACAAAAGCCAAGAGATAGATTTTCTAATGAAATAATGTGTTCTGAGTAGTCCCCTCAAAAAACAAGCGAGTTTGCAGCTGCTTTCTTGAAGAGGAATCACATACAACATGACCATAGAACTTGATGCCAGTATAAGAATAATCTTTAGATCTGTTTTGTTGTTGTTTGGGTTTGAGTCTTCATAATCCAAAAAAAAAAAAAAATTGAGGGGTATATTCCTTTAGACTGTCTGAGAAGGCAGTAATAAAATATCAGGCATACGAGGCAATAAAAAACAGTATAGTCCATAAAAGCCTAGTGAAAATGTTTAATTGATTTGCAACTATTAATTGAAGAAAAATGCTAAATGTAATTTGCAACTCAAAACAGAAACACTGCTGTAACACACAAGGAAAAGGCAGCAGTAATATGATCAGATACCTTAAGAGAAAAAGTGGTCATTTATTTTATGCAATTAAAAATTGACTTACAATGTGGCAAAAAAAGATTTTTTAAGTAGACCTCTTTTTTTTTTTTTTTTTTTTTTTTTTTATTAAAGCACTCTAAAACTATCTTAAACTGGACAAGGTTTACTTAAATGACGTTTAAGCATAAGCTACAGTATAATAATGCCAGTGAATTCTTCACAACTCTTTTGTTCCTCCTCCTTTTTACACAACAAAAATTCAAAAAAAAAAAAAAGAGCCAGCAATGTTTCCAAGAAATATTTCCAAGTTATTTTAGGGAAGGGTCATAGTAAAAACAAAAGCCACAGTTTTTGTACAAGTACACCTCATTTTTCCACTGTACTTAAAGAGAGCACCAACTACTATGGAGTCATTAAACAATTTAATTTGAGACAAGCTCAGTCATGTTTTGCACATCTACAGCATAGGTAAAGATTTATCTGGACTTGGATGATAGAACTGATACATCAGAATAAACCTAGCCACGCTTATTTGATAACGGACCTGACTAATTAGGATCACAGTAGGCCACCAGTTGGCCAACACATCAGTTACAACTCTCAGCTCAGTTTATTAACACCACATTTTAATAGTAAATTAATTTTCAGTGAGAGCCAAACATGTGTGCACACATTCCTTTTGAGGAACACTCTCCACCCCTGCTGGCAGCAGTGAATCCCTTTAATGTACTCACAGACAGATACTACATGGTGCATTGGGAGAGCCATGGCTCCATCAGCACCAATTTTAAGCCAGCACAGCACATAAGGTCATGAGCAGTACCAGTAACCTTATCCAACAAGCTTCCATTCACTCAACCTCCACATTTTCAAGAGGACTTGAATAGGAGCAATTTGTCAAGGTGGCTGAAAACCTCACGCCAATACCTGGCTCATAGATAGTAGCAAATCCCATATAATTTCTCCGAGTTACTGATTTCTTAAGACTCTATAAACAGAAACTGATTTGGGAGTTTCTAAATGTAAACTCCCTGTTTCATCACTATGTAAATGGTTCTTAAATCAGAAGCCTGGAGAATATTTCATGGTGAAACAGGCAAAAATAAAGCAATGCACACAACTGAAGTATCCAATTCCACCAACTAAATTCACCCCTGATACTCTTTATGTACATTAGATGAGTAAGGTATAAGAAACATGCACAAGAAATCTTTAATCATACTGAAAAGCACGCAAAAGAGAAAGGAAAAGATAAGGAGAGGCCATACCTGCATATAGTCATGTTGTACTTAAACAGCACAAAAAATCCCTGAATGGCTGCAAGAACATGGACTGCACATGCAAAGGACTGCTCACAAAAAGCTTTCTTACACAAAGTCTACAAGTTCTATCTAGTTTTGTACATTCCGTGTAAGTTCAACAAGTAGGGTGATTTGTTTTGAGTTATCCCCCTGACATTGCAAACAGTGGAGCAGTATTAGCAAAATTTCTCTGAAATTCAACTGGAAATCTCTGAAGCTACTGAGACATTTAACACAGGTTGGAGTCAGATGTACTTGGTACTACTGGCAATCTGTTTCACCGGCAATATCTTTACTTCTAGGAATATATACATAACTGCACCAGAAGAGAATATTTTCACTCTTTTTTCAGTCTTTGAGTAAATTTCATCCTCCATTTGACAGAGGACAAAGCTATTTTTTTTCATTAAGGAATAAGAGAAATTACCCATCCTTCCAATTCATCGTGACCTGATACACTGCACTCAAGAGTTGCTTCATTTCATAATTGGCTAATCTTTACTCCATATCGTGGTCAAATGGTTTTAATTGAAAATGTTTTCATTGTGTGTCAGGCCAGTGACTGGACTGACTATAAAGTTGTCATAGCCTTGCACAATAGGGTAAATGAAAACAGATCTTATCACAGGACACCTGATGCCTTTGTTATCCAAATAAGCAAAACCTACACAACTGAATTTCAATGTATTGGATTCAGTCCAGAAATCCACAGGCAGGCTAACTTCCCATTCGTTTCAATAGTGATGAACTACAGCTTTAGTAAAGACTGCTCTTCTTGATTAGTCAGACAGATTTAAATGAGTTTAATTACCGTAGATTAATCAAACACTGGAGTCTGGCTGAAGGCTAATAAATCCTAATTAACGAAGATCATCTCCAAATATCTATTAAAGACTAATCTAAGTTATCTTTTGGCTTCAGAAGCTAATTTATCAGTAAAAGCAATTTTAAATAATGAGATCAGAAATGATTTGCAGGACACTTTAAAATAAAATCTTCTTAAAAAGTTAACTCTTTCAAGCAGTCAAAGGATAACACAACCCAGGTGCATGGTCTAACATTGCCTATCCAACACTGCAAGATCTCAGACAAATTACTCAAATCAGAAATATTTCCAAACTCTCAAACCTGCCACAAGCTTCAGTGAGACTAAATTAATAAACATTTATCTTTTCTTTTAAAAAGACCTTAGTCAAAATATTTAAGAGTTCAGATCTAGTGAAAAATCTCAAGGTATTTTTGATATATGTAGACACACACAAGCTTCATTCATATTAGTGTTAGATTTTAGCTCAGCACAAAAGAACCGTGTGTTTGTTCCCTCACATTTTCAACACTACCAATTTAACTGCAGAGCTTTCTTACATCTATAAGAGGATGAGCCTTTTCTCTTGGAAACAGAAACATCTGTTTTCTTAAAAGACATCTGCTAAAGAAGCTGGAGAGCAGGATATAAACTGCTTAGTCAAATAGTTTAAAGATAATGAAGAAATAATTAATTACAAGAAAAAAATAAAAGATTAAGATCTGCATGTAATTAGCTGTACTCAAAATGCCAAAACGTTATGCTCAGAAAAATATAATGAATGAGTTCTTGAGAGCTCCTGATGGTTCACACTAACGCAGTGATAAAGGGTGCTGCAATCTACTCCAAATGTTTACTGGGTGGAGACCTGGGGATCTGGGCTCTCTGCTTACAGCAAGACATATGCTGGAACAGTATGGTTTCATGCTGTGCCCAAGTCCCATTAGGCTTGGCAAAGCCATAACCTATGGATTACAAGGCTTGTGCGCAGCCAAAGACTGTTTTACCAGCACAGCTTGACTTGGTCCAAGTGCAACAGCATGAAAATTTATTAGGTTTTTGGGCACTTGTGGAGATTTCATTGAAGAATACATTGGATCTGATCCTTCACAAGCTAGTAATTTAATATTGGGCCACGGAAGTCAAAGAAACACACAGTTTACATTTATTTAACAAGCAAGGGGAGAGCTTACACCCAGTTACTGTTCTTCCTGGGCCATTTTTGATGCACAGATACATAAGACAAAACAGAGAATTAAAAAGATGAATTAAAAATACAAAAATGCCATCGTGACTGAGATTTCATGCCAACTGAGGTATTTCTATTAGTTCACTTTTATTCTTTCCTACTATCCAAGACAGCTCCTAATGGTTCCTTTAACCGACTGGTTTTAAAAATCATCGCTTTTTCCCATCCTCTAAATTTACAAATAAAATCTCCTTAGTATTTTATTAACTGTTATCTTCTAGCAGGGGACCAAAAGTGGCCTAAAACATTTCTTGTAGGAGTAGGAACTACAAGACAGCCCAACCCTCTTGGTGGTGAAGCCAGATGCCAGTTGCAATGCCCTCTGCACAGGCTGCTGGCAGAAAGATGCAAATTCACAGCCCTATTGTACATCAGCGGTCAGGACCAGACAAGACTACATATACCATTTTGAGCTAAGCGGACACTCAAGAACAGATCTCCACCCTGAGGTCAGATATTTCCTCCTAAAGGCAAAGCTATTCCCTGCCCAGCAACACTGACAGTTTTTACCTATATACCACAGAATAGTATGGAAAAAGGTGACAGCAGGGGCTGTTTCCACACTTCACATGACAAACCTTGCTAAAACTAGTGCTCTCCATAGCAGTTGGTGATATAAGTGGGCACAAGGGAACTCAGTGACCTCCTCATGCTTCTCTTAAGTTTTTTCCTACTGCAACATGTCCTGAAGCAAGGCTAGGAAGGCGCTTACTCCAGTCATCTACCTTGGCAGGCCAAAATAAATCAGCTTGCAGGAAACACTGGGCTCACAGTCTGCCAGTTGGACCACTTCAATACAGATAATTCTCCTACTGTACAGTTAGGAGGTTGCCAGGTGAGGTCATCAACTTCCTCAGTTTCCCTTCTGTGTTTGTTTTCATTAAAGATGGCCAGAAATTTTAGAAGTAAACTCTTTTTTTTACCCAATGGAAAATGCTGATTTGTAGAAACAAATTTCTACAGTCAAATATCTTTCAATGAAAACCAGATAGAGGGGACTAGCCAGCCCACCCACAAGCAAGCTCCCTTGGGGGAAGCCCTCTTGGCAGATGTCCTGAGCTCAGATTTGCAGAGAAAAATTATTTGGAAACATGAAAATTTCCATACTATGGATGTTCCAGATCCCACACAGCTTCCATGTTAATTGGCTGGTTTTAAACAGCCATGTAGGCTCATCCTCTCAGGAAATGAGTCAAAACCAAGTCAAAAGCCATTTTCACCACTTATCAGGACATGTTCTTCCATTAGCTGAATTAAATGCAAAAGGAAAGACTACCATAACCATGAAAAGAAGGGAATAGCAGAAGTGTTATTTCAAGAAAAGGTGAAAAAGCTTCTATCCGCTCCTAAACAGAGTGGAGAAACTTTACATAGTTGACATGATTCCCACTCCCGTAATCTCGGAGCTCAAGCCTGTTGTGAACAAGACTCAACAGTGCAAGATTTGAAGTTTATGCAGCCACAAAGAAAATGGAAAGAATTGTCACTTAACATTGGCATAAAGCCTGTAGGCATGAATTAATTTTCCTGTAACTTTTAACAGTCACTCTGAACAAAATTTACTTTAAAAATCTTCCTCCAATCAGCAGTGGAAGTGAATATGTGTTTCAGTTATTTAGGAAATACCACCAGAGATTTGGTCCAAATTAAAACACTGTAATGCTGAGGAGAACAAGAAATAAAACTTCCTAAGTTTTTCTCTGAGATAGTACCTAGTTATCTTAACAATTTGACTTTTCTCTAGCAATCTAGTGACCCAAAAAAAGATTCATTTCACAAAACATCATATGGTTCAAGGCTGTCTCACACATCTCCTACTCCTCTATGTTTTCAGGTAGAAAATGGGACTGGAATGAGAACTGAGTATCCATCTTTCATACTGAGCAACCAGCAAAAGCCTTTATGTCATGAGAGTAACAACTCCAGTGTTTTTGTTGATTTGTTGTTTTTTTCCAATAAAGAAATAGTTATTTCCTTCCTTTGACGACCAGCTCTTAAAAATTTAGCCTGGTATGTTTGTATTCATCTACACTTTCACACCCATTAGCAAATATTTTTAATTGCACAACTTCTGTTATGCGATGACAGGGATAAGTTTCCAGAACAGGAACTTAATGAACTCATTACAAAGCTGGAATAAAACTTTCTGATTATATGTGAATACAAGAACAAAAAGAAAGAGTAAGGATAGCCAAGAAAAAGGATTGACTGAGATCTGATTAAAGGAAGTGTCTTGGCTATAACCAGTGTAGTAAGCAGCCATACTGCAAGTCATGCACTGACAGAACCTTTTGTTCCCCCATGTCTGTACTCACCCATGCCAGTATTATTTTGCTTCTGCAGCTTGCAAAAACACTCCCAATCAACGTACTCTGCATATTCATAGCACCTCTGGATAATACACCTAATTGCTGCCTCTGACTTGGCATCTAAATAAGAACTTCATTTGTCTCTATATATAAAACCAGAACTATTTGTTTCAAATGCTGATATGTGCTTGAGAAAATAATTTACACAAAGAAAAAAAAAAAACATTATGTCAGCACTGTCACTTTTTGAAACCATATGACAGTGTGTTGCTGTCTTCTTCAAAGAAGGGAAATATTTTTTTCCACCATAAAGTGAGTGTTATTTGATGAAAGAAATGCTTTACTAGCTAATGGATAATGAAGCATTTTCAGCAATGCCTCTCATCTACAGCCAAATGGAGGACAAGCAAAAGCCAATTGCTTCTTCAGCAATCTTTGATATTCCTGTTTTCTACTTATATTATCATCCCTGGTATTTTTCATTCTCATGTTTATAAGTGAGCAGAGACAATATTTAACTTTCTAGCTTACCTGCTCTCATTCAAAAAATTCTTCCAGTAAATAAGTTTTAATTTGATTCAATGTGATTCCAAAAACATCCTTCTTTCTTTTGGTTTTGAACTCTGACAAATGAAGATACCAGTCCCTCCGCAAGACAACAATTTTCATGTAATAACAATAATGACTTTGTGAAATGGCTTAACAGTACTAGCAATGCTCTTTTTATGAAAGCCAGCATGAAAATCAGTACTTCAGCAAGACAGGAAGATTGATGGACTGACTTTAGATACAATACCCACTTCACCACCACTTCAAAGCTGAAGCATATTGATTAAGTGGAGTGAGAGAGTTTCCTTTTCCATTGGGTATGCTGTACTAGCTCAATCAAAAAGTAAAGGACATAGACCTTCAGTTATGGGCCATCAACTTCAACATCACAGAAAGGACGATTTACAGGCTACAAAGTCTGACTTGCATGCCAAATTTACATAAACTAAAGAATAAAAATCGATGGGTAAAAATTATGTTTTGCAGAATATACAAAATAAAACCCAGATGTTCTTCAAGGATAAAACGAGTACATGTGCAACAGTGACACAGTAAATGTAGAAAACACTTATGTATAAACCAATGTTCCACCATAATGATTGTTATCACTGTTTTGGTATAATCAATTTTTCTGCAACATCTGATCTCAGGTGGTTTTCAACCAAACAGCAGCATGGCTAAAGCTCACAGGTCAAAAGCACAAGTCATAAAAACAGCACACAAAGAGAGCAATGAAATCAGATCTGTATTGGTAAACACAGGGTGAGTGCTTCTACAATACAAGACTACTCTTTCTACTTACCACTAAAATGAATTTCACCCTAATTTCACAGATACTGCCATTTAAAAATGGTATACGGAAAACCATCTACAATATTGGGATTGCTGCGTAGCCTTTAATTAGTTTCTGCTGCAACAAATGATTTGCTCTTTTACAGTATTTCAGACCATTCTTTTCCATTACTGTTTACATTCTTTTATATACTCATGCTCTACCCCATTGCTAATTGTTTACTTTCC
>WBMW01000103.1:164264-177209 GCA_013396635.1 Penelope pileata
GTTTGGTTGTTTGTTTTGTTGTTTCTTTCTATACACGATATATTTGAAATAGTCTGCCCTGTTTCTGTGTTCCCCTGGACTCACACATTTCTCTTTTGCCATAAACATGAGATGAGTTTAAGTTTAGGCCCTTTGCACCTCTTGTGACATAAAACTGATATCTGTTTAACCTGAGAAAACCTCATGCACTCTCAGATTTTGTAAAGCATTTTGTGCATATGGAACTTGCTGCCTATGTTAGAGGAAACAAACCTACAAAAATGTCAGCATTACTTAAAATTAAGAGCAGTGTAATATAAAAAAAATCAAATTGCATTTAGTTGTATAATTAACTCCAATCCATTAATTAAGGGAAAGGATTTTGTAGGATGACATGTATGTTCAGGATTTTTATGCAGGTATGAACAGAGATTAAACGAAGTCAAGAAAAATCTAGGTGAATGAACTAGACCTCAGTAAAGGCAAAACATAAAAGGCAGAAAAGAGTGTAAATGTGGTCAAGTCATGAAAGGTACAGATCATTTAAGTAATGTGGAGGTGATGGTCAGAGGTTTCTCATGAGACAACTGAAAGCAGAATCATAGAATCAGCAAGGTTGGAAAAGACCTCTAAGATCACCTAGTCCAACTATCCACCTACCACCACCCTTCCCCACTAAACCACATCCCTCAGTTTCACATCCAGACATACCTCGATCACCTCCACGGATGGTGACTCAACAACCTCCCTGGGAAGTGTGTTCCAGTACCTGACCACTATTTCGGAGAAGTTTTTCCTAGTGTTCAACCTGAACCTCCTCAACCCATGCCTACTGACATTTCCCTGACTCCTTGGATCTAAGAGATTCTGAAGGAATTGGTAAATGCTCATGGTCTACTGTGAAATCTAGGCCCAATTAAAAACATCTTGGAAGTGTAAAATATAAGATGACAACTCTCTTCAGGTCACTTGTTCACCTCCTCAGAAGATCCACAAACCACAGCAAGGAATCATCCCCACAAGACACGGAAGAAATAAAACATACAGAATCTGACTCTTCTCCTCCCGACACCTGTGCACCACAGTGAAAAGACACAGTAAGTTGTTAAATCAGAAAAGCAACATTTTAGACTATTTTTGACACAGAGTGAAAGGCAAGCAGCAGTGAGGCCCACAGAGGCTATGTGGTTTGCCCAAGGTCACACATCCAGTCAATAGCAGAAGCAAGATGAGTTCCCTGCTCCTGACCCTGCACTAACTGACAGATCGAGCTCCCCTGGGGCCTCTCCCTTCCAGGACCTTCCGTCTGAAACATTTACCCTGCACAAATGAAAGGGAAAAATGAAGAAGTCTGTTGTGAGAAGCGGACGGAGGTATTTTTGTGATCATTAGCCGAGTACCTGGAAACCTGTTTACACAGTAACTTTTCACTCTCCAATCAAAGGAAAAAAATAGTATTTTTGTATTTAGCAAGTACCTAATAGCTTCCTGGGACATACATTATACAGCACATGAGCTGAGAAAAGCCTTTGATCATTATCTTGGGAGCTGCAAAGCATAACATAGTGTAAAGCTTTTGCTCATGAGATTTGTTTCCTGACACAACAGCTACAAAAATGCAGCATCTAAGCTGAAAGTGCAGAAGCATATGATTTCTGCAACTTTTATTACATAGCTATACAGTGTCTACTTTTCATTTAACAGAGGGCACAATGTACAGAGAAAATTAATTTTCCGAGTGTCCCACCGTGAAACGGTATTATACTTACAATTCAGTGACTTCAGCTAAACTTGGATAAAAGATCAAGTTAACAAGCAGAATAGCCACAGAATAGCCACTCTGCAGGCTAGATACAAGCCTTCCACATTTGGTTATTTGTATTCTTAAGCTGCTTAAAGACACAGTCAGAACCTTCCCTGAAGCGGCTGCTCTCAGTTCATACTTACCTCTCCTGTGCCATCTACTGCTTACACGTTGTTACTGACACCCTAACACTCGGTGAAGATTCTGCTGACCCTTTCTTCCCAGCTCGTTTAAGGCTAGACCAAAACAGATAAGCCTTTGAACCTGAACTTCAGTGAAGTCAGAATTGAAAATAAAGAAAAATAAACGCATAAATGTGTGGTTACACGTGTGTGAAAATAATTAACAAGATAAGAATCTACTATGGTCGCTCCAAAAGTAAATCCTCCTATTCGTTTCCATTGAAACTACAACACACAAAGAGCATAATAACACTGTTTGATAGAGCAAATTCTCAGCTACAAAACACTTTTCCAGCATAGTCACCATCATTAGCTGTGTGTTTTCACCAGCCATGAACAAGAACCTGCATGCTGGGCTTGTAAACATTTGCATGGCCATCCGGAATGCAGTTTGACTTTCACATTGGTGTCATCACTGCTGAAACGCACCACCACCCCCTCACTGTGCTCACATCCACTGCTTGGTCTCCAGAAACATTTGGCAAGCATCAAAGAATGTCAGTGGATGCCATTTTTTCCACATGGAGGAATTAAATTCCACCCTTTTGCTTTGTCCGCACTTCCACGTCAGACGTCCTTGTGTCAGGCTGCCCCTCTGCTGCCATCTGGCACACAGCAACAAAATGTAATGGAATATCAGTGGGAAGGTTCAGCACCTACTGCCATCCCACCAACATCTGCCTCTGATGTCATGGGCCAACCTCATAAAATAGGAAGCATTACTTTTGGAGCACCCCTCATACATGCTCACAATGGCAATGCAGTATATTCCCATGAAAATACTGCATTTTTAACAGTAGTCACACCCAATTGTAACGCAAGTAGCACACAAATCCCTGCCAACATATCTTGGTAGGGAAAAAGACATGGGGGAGTCAAACTAATCTCCCTAAATGTAGTTCTTCATTTCTGCCCGCTGTGTGGCTTGTCAGAACAGCCACTAATATCAGGCACTGCAACAGCCACCACATATTCCTCCTTGCCCTCTCCTCTCCCCCCCAACCTAAACATTTGTCATGCTCTGGATTCTACCTGCCATTTGCTGAGCCAAAAGCATGCACCACTCCTATTGGTACACAGCCTGAAGCATTCTCTTCCATCAAGGTATAAGTTTCTTAGCATTTTGTGTTGCAGAAACTGACTGCTGATTTTGTGGTTGAAAGTGCTGACCCTGAAAAATAGACCTACAGCTGTGTCCTACATGCTAGACTTCCTGGCAAACAGAGCTACTCTTTCTGGAAGGTCCAGCATTGTTCAAGTATGCCACAAAACCGTTTGTCTCCACAGTGATGACAGAGCAGTAGAAGGTTTTTCAAAACCATAAAAGTGTGGAGGAAATACTTGGTCAGTTAACTGCCTCTTGACTAAAACTGAGAGCCTTTTAATGCTCTCAAGCTATTGGTGAATTCTGGAAAAGGAAGAATTCACCCACTGGGAACGGAAACACAGATAATGTGTTGCCAAATTCTCATTGTGTCACTGAACAGAGTACATTGAAAGTTTGAATTCCCATATCATGCAAAAAGTGTTTTTCCTTGACTGGACACATTGCACTTTAAGGACCTCATGTCTGCATTCTTCTCTGCTGTCCCTGAACTCCGAGAATGGTGGTGGGGACAAGTTCCAAACTGCGCTTCCCCAAGGCACTGGATTTATATAGCATTGAGACAAACCAGCACATTTTTATTGGTTCAAACCAAACATTTCATTCTAAGTCAAGTCTTGGTCTAAAACAAAATATTTGTTTTTCAGCTGAAAGTTCTGGAGATGGGGGAACCTTCCTAATGGAACATTTTCAGCTTTCAGCTATTTTTATTTTTTAAAGCAAGATTGTTTAATGCCTGTAAATAATTTGATATTTGCATGAAAAAGTGCACTGTTTGAGAAGTTTTAAGGGCACATATGAAACAAATTGAGAAAATAATATGACATACAGGATCAAGGATGTATTCCAGGTGTAGAGAGCAACACGTGAGAAGAAAGGAAGGACTAAAGGAAAAGTATTGAAGCAAAGTAACGAAGGAAGAATGAAACAAGAAGAATATCTATCCATAAAGAATGTACCAATGGAAAATAATCATCATTACTCCCAATTACCCAACTTTCATACCAGATCTGTCACAGAAACACAGCAGACTCTCCAGGATCTCTGTTAACATTACAGTGGAAATTAACAACAGAATTACTAGACTTTAGATTGTGTGTCAAATCAAGTGGTAATACAGCAGCACAGGAAAACGACACTGGAACAAACATTACACTACACGCCTGTGCACCCTTTCCAGGGGGCTGGGTTTGATCTAGGGAAGGGGAGGAGGGTATTTTTGTGAAAGTACCATCCCACTGTAGCTATTATAAGCTACTTGGCACTTCTACCTTCTGTTATTATGAAGTAAACTCAACTTTACTAATCTCATTTGTCAAGACTGTCCAGCCCCAAGGTCAGTATCATCTCAATATAATGAATTGGGTATCTTGATGTTTAGAGCACATTTTCCTAATTCCTATTGTCTCCATGAGGAGTTTGGGCTGAGCTACAAGCAAATCACAAAATGAAAGGCAGTCTGAGGTTGGAACTGCGCCAAGCTAGCAAAGTTTCTGAAGCTCATTTTGAACTATTGTTTTCATCTTCAACAGAGAAAACATCTTCCCAATGGAAATGTTGGGTTTTCAGCCTCCAGAGTGCAGGCCTGGACTCTGGACTCTACACACCCAACTTAAGACCCTCAGCTTCATTTCCCTCTGCTATATAGAAACACAACATTTTCTCAGGAGAGAACAAGCTGTCACTCTTGGGTCAATGGCCACTAAAACTCCCACTGATTGAGAGCTACCTCTATTCTGAGTGGGATCATGTTCCAAAGATACTTTCCCTCAGCATCTTCCAGCCTGCCAGAGAAGTCAAAAAAAAAAAAAAAACATTGGTGGCTGGATCCAAGGAAAAGCCTGATTCAAAGAGGAGGCAGAAGAAAAGCAGCAGGATCTGTGAATGCACTGGAAGTACCAAGACATCAATCACATTTCAGTTGTGGAATCTCCTGCCACGTGCTGGAAGGTACAGAGACACAGTGCTGCAGACATCCGCATATGGACCAAAGGCTCAGGCCAGGGAATCTGAAATCATGGATTTGCCTGCTCCATTGGTCACTCAGCAAGGCAGAACCAGTGAAACCATTCTCTGTGCAGATTTATGAACCCTTTCTAGAGTCAACAGTCCCCTTGCTACTCTTGCCCTGCCCAAGGCAGTAAATGACAGAAGTGAGACCAGATAGGAACAAGCTTCAACAAGCATTACTAAGGCACAAGAGTCTTCAGCGTTTGGACACATTCACACCTGCAACACAAATAAGGATGTGGACAAGCTCCCATAGGAGCAGTGCATGACCTCTACATGAAAAGTCATGATCACGATATTGCTTTTCACGGAACATTGCTAACAAATTTCACAACAGAAACAAGGAAACCACAATTAAAAACTAACCAGCCTAAAATAACACGAAAATAAAAAACATACATACTCAAATTTTCCTCACACAAAAAAAAAAATCATAAGAGAACAGTCAGAGTTTATTCAGGAAGAAACAGAAGGGACTGATGAGAAATCAGCATTACCAATGTGCTCACCACATTATTTTTTAAATGGGGCCTGGAAAAATTAAGAAAAGCTGGAGTTCAAATGTTTTTAGCAGTTCTCTGAAATTGTACCAAAGGGATTAAAATTTGCATTCTGGAAAGCTGAAAAATGAACAAACAGCGAAAACAAATACGAAACCGCAATTTTTCCTTGCATTATTCAGGAAGCTTGGCTTCATCACAAGTAAAACACGACCTGAGCACCAACATCACAACTCAAAGCAAATACCTAAAACATGCAAGCAAGTAGCACATCTGCCCTGAGCACCCATTTTAGCTTGAATCTCTTCTTTTGCCTTAAATACCAAGGGGTATCTAGCGTTAAAAAGGTTCCCCCTAGCAAGATAGGTGCAAAGTGAGAGTTTCTAAAGTTGTATGGCTTCAATTTAAACAAACTGTCACTTGCTGAGATTTGTCAGTTACTTAGGCAAGGTCCAAGGCTTTCTGCCTTGTTTTTCTTAAATTACAACTTCCAAGCCAAAAGCAACTAGTAATCTGATCCCAGTTTACATTTACTTTGATTTTCACTCCTGAGTGAAAATTCACTCCCTCCCCAAATGAATATTTGTCCTACAACCTAGATAAAATATGATTAACAAGGTTGTTTTGTAAATTGCTATATACTTTCTCACAGTACAATCTCTAAAACTAAAATTCCCATGTGAGATTTCCTTGAAGCAAATACTTCATGAAAGTAATCACTTACATAATTACTATCCACAAAAGTAGATCATTAGAATTGGTCTACTTAAATTACAATTCAGCCTCAAAATGGGGTTTGACTATTCAGTTATAGACCACAAATCTTGGAGTTTGCATTAAAATCTAACTTTAATCTGAGATCATAAACATGTATCTCCAGAACTGGTGCTGGACCAAAGGCTTGATTCTTTAATCCAGTGATCCTCTAAGCACATAATGTTCAGAGGTCTGAGTAGAAACGAGAAAGAGAAGGTGTCCCATACCGATATCCTGTAGTGCAACAAAGACCTATTAACAGAGTGAGTCACTGTTGCCTCAGGTTGTGCATAAGCTAAAAATGGAAAACAGAAATCGTTGCTCTGAGAACCTTAATGCAAAGGTTAAGTGACAATGTCCAGGAACACCTATGAAGTAGTGCAAAGGAGTAAGATCAGCACAGTCAATGTATCCAACAAAAAAGAAACATAAAAAGAATGTGTGTGAAGCACCGAACATTTAGCTCAGTAAGCACTGGTGATAGGTGAGATCTGTCAGAGTTACAAGAAAATTAGGTATTTCAGCTTTTATCTTCCTTAAGTATTTCACTTCCTATGTTCTTCTACTCCTACCTCCTCAACATTTATCTCTACCATTCAGTTAGGATTGGGCACATGCAGTCAACTTCCAGTGATTTCAAGAACAGTATTACTTTTATATGTTTTTGTACATCTCACTCTTTGGATCAAAATTAAGTCTCCAGTGTGGGTGATTCCACAGCAGTAAGAGTCCCTTGCCATTTGTCATAGTTATGCCAAGTTCTAGATCAAAAACTCTCAGTACAAACTGCCACCTTCCACAGCTGTGGAAGTGACATGGATGGTGGGATTGAGTGCACCCTCAGCAGGTTTGCTGACAACATTCAAGTGTGGTGCAGTCAGCACAAAGGGAAGAAATGCCATCCAGAGGGACCTTGACAGGTTTGAGAGGTGTGTCCTTGTGAATTTCATGAAGTTCAACCAGGCCAAGTACAAGGTCATGCAACTGGGTCATGGCAATTCCAAGCACAAATGTAGGCTGGGCAGAGAACAACAGCCCTGAGAACAAGGACTAAAGGGTATTGGATGAGAATCTTGACACAGGCTGGCAAGGTGTGCTTATAGACCAGAAAGCCAGTCGTACCTTGGGCTGCAACAAAAGAAATGTGATAAGGGAGGTGATTGTGCCTCTATGTTCTGCTCTCATGAGGCCCCATCTGAAGTATTGCGTTCAGCACTGAGACCTCAACATAAGGACACAGACCTGTTGAAGTGAGTCCAGAGTAGAGTCACAAAGACTATCAGAACTCTAGCACTTCTCCAGTTTAACCTGGAGAAGGTAAGGCTCAAGAGGGATTTGAAGATTTTTAAGGCCCCTTCAAACTCATTCTAAGATTCCGTGAAACAGGCCACACAGCAGTGCTTTTTTAAAATAAATAAAACAATGAAATTAGTGCTACTGCTGATCCCACATCACACAGCAGCACAGAAATTACATGGATGTCATAGACAAAGAAATACCTACTGAGACAACAGCAGCAAGCTCATCTTACTGTGCTTCAGCTGCTCATCCTCAGTCAAATCAGACACTGCAACACTTAATTTAGTCGCTAGAGGTATTACCATGCTACAGGTACTGCTACAAAACCTGACGTGCTACATTTCCAGACCAGCAAGATGCTTGACAGCTGTTGCTCCAACACTAGTGACAGGCACAACCAAGGAAAGTCACTTGCCCCACAATGTGGACACAAAGCTGCCTCAGAAGTGCTGTGCCAAAACCTCTAAGTGGTTTCACAGCACACGCTCATTCTGAAACCACTTCCATCCAACTAGCTGACTACACTGTAGCTAGAGTTTCACAAACTGCTCACATAACCAAAAGTTTTAAACAGAAAACTCTGAAGATTTTAATGTCACTAAGAGATTGCTATTTCACTCGTTATAAAGAGAATTTCTATCCCTGTTCTTGTTTTCTGTATTTCACTCTGTTTATCTGAGAGAGCATTGGAACCTGTGCTCGCTTGGTGAATTCTCCACTTCCACCTCCTTTTAAAAAGATGAATTTATTTTTTTCCAATAACTTCAACCTAATATCTAAACAGACACATGGATATAAAAGAAGTTTGCTGAGGATATGAAGGTTGACACATAGCTATTTGTATAACATCAGCATAATACCACACAAGTACTGCTTTAAAAAACATTTATCTGACAGAAGTGTGTGACATATTATGACAACATCTGGCATTTTTCTGAGAATAATGGAGTTCATTTTCTTATCCTCTTAGCAGACTTGATGACATATAGCAGTTCCTAGAGTATCAATAACACACACATTCAAAATCATAGCATCTCCAGTTTCTTCAGCACTGAATATGTTTAAACCTATTGCCAGCTTGAAAGTAAATGGCCAAACTCTGATGTGGGTTACACTGGAAACATCCTAGCAAAAAACAATAGGATTCTACTGGGTATAAGTCAAAGCAGAATCTAACCTAAAGGTTCTGACAGGGAAAAATTATATTAGGTTTCCAAGCCTCACAGAAGCTTATTTTTCATGGCTTGCTCCCCTGCCCCTGTGGATGTCTAACATATTCTTTGGCTGAAAGAAATCTAAAAAAACGTGGGTCCCTTTTTGCTCAACTGAAACCACACAAGTTTGGAGAGCTTCACATAAACAGACACATAAGAGCCTTTGGTAAAATTGCAGACAACAGTTCTAATTTTTTGTTACATTGGAAAAATAAACTCAGTTTGTTTTCCTAACTGTCCCCTACTCTCTTATAAACTCAGCCACCCAAGGTTTTTATAAATACAGAGGAGGTTAATAGTTTAAAGCATGCGGATATATTTTTCCCATAGGGATGTTGAAGGAGAGCACACACATTCACCTGATGACACAAATTTTATCTTGGACAAAGCCTCCAGAGTCACTAGTTTTCTGTGTATTCCTCAGATTGCTTTTCCCCACGATAGATAGTTTTGACAAGAGAAGTTAACCTTGATGTTTGGTTAATTACAGTTTGCCCTGATGATCTCAGAAAGCGTTCTTCTGTATTGCAAGGACAAATCCTGCATCTACAGAGATGTTTCTTAGCTAAATGAAGCAGAAGCATCACGTCATTCAAATTGCTATTATAATATGGTTAACATGATGATGTATCCAAGAAGTGAGCACACACAAAACCGGGACAAGAATTACTGAATTTATTAGGAAGGAGAACTGCATGTATTTTAGCATAATCAGGTTAAAGGATTTAGGGTCAAGACTTTAAGCTCAGTAAATGTTAATCCATTTACTTTCACTCCAGTGCAGAGCAGCAGTCTCTGATCCTCAGATTGCAGTAAGTGATGAATGATGCTTTTGCAAACAGAGAGCTTCATCCTTACGTACTACTCAGAAAAATACTTATTAACTCCACTGGAAATATTACTTGGCTTAGGGAAAACAGGATCAACTCATTCATTTCATTTTAATGAACAGAATACCTCAGACTCTACTTTATCTCCTTGAAGGGGGGAAAATGCTTAAACAGAAAAACTACAATACCAAGCCTGAAACTATTGCTTGCTGTAACCTCAAACTGGCGATGTGTTTTGTGATGTATAAAACCCAACCTGAAACAGAATAATTCTAGAGCATTCCCTCCAAAGAGGTACAGAATACAACTGGTAGGATTTCTATTGGCACTGTCTTGGGTGTGGTACATAACCAGGAGTTCACAGTAGCACTTTGGACTGAGGGTCCAGAGCAATCGTAGGTTTTGTTGACCTGCCACACAGGTTAGTATAGTAAGGACTCCTGTCTAACAGCAAAACATAAGCCAGGAGGACAGGCACCACCAGAAGGAGAAGGAGCTGTTCCCATCTCCATCTCAGCACTCCAGCACAAGTTTCTTCCTTCACTTCTCCTCCATCCTTCACTTCAGGTGCAGAGTTCTGTGGGCAGACCTTTCCCACAGCTCTAGGCTGAGGCTCCATCCAATACTACCACTTCTCTGAGAGAGAGGAGTGAAGAGGTGACATTCCCAGAGAATTGTCATTCTTGTACTACACACCAGCCAGAAGAGCTCAGTCACAAAAACTGTACTGTACGGACACGTAATACTTAAAGCTCTAATTCATTCTCCAGCAGTCATGTCAAAGGGTCAAAGATTAACTAGGATTTAGAAGCATCCTCAGTTCCATCTCTCTTTATCAATGTTCTCTTATTGTTCTCTTAAAAGGTACCCGAATGCCAAGGCCAGAGTACAGATCTCATTCACGGATCTCTGTTAGGTCAGAGTCCTGTGCTAAGTGCCTTTCAGCTCCTTTTCTTTTGTAGCCCTCTCCCCATCTCTTATATTCCTCAGATACTATGATTCTCACTTCTTCCAAAAGTCTTTTAAATTTTCCAAGAGCTTTATTTTTTTCAGATGCTTTCAACATTTTTCTGTTCTTTCAGCCCTAACTTAGTACAGACCTTTTTTGGCTAACTGTGCTTCTTCACTGATCCCTGCTGATCTCCTCCTGGCCACAGCCAGCCAAAAGGCATCACACAAAGGGGAAGCATGTATGTGCGGAGAACTGAGGGGAGATCTCACTGGTGGGACCACTAAGTAATTTAGGTGGGAGATTCCTGACCTCTGCTGCACAGATATGCATTTGCCATGAAACTAAGCTATTGGAGATATAAATTTTATCAAATAAAGTGTGATTCCTGAAGTTTACACCTTGAAATTGAATAAATCAAGGGGTTAAAAAAAGAACAACTGAGTGATTCTGAGCACTTGACTATACTTTCTATCTATAAATAGCTCAGTTTTTCCATTTTTTCCTGCCAATATGCTGACTACTCACTTTTCTCCTCCAACCCATACAAATTACATTAAAATATTTACTTAGTTTTTAATATTCAAGAAAACATTGTTCATAGACTGACTGTAGGAAAAAGTTATGCATTGTCCTCAGATGCTCATTACAGCCTCTAAAGCACCTGGCTATTCTTAATCTGGAAGTGTCTGAGAATCTTAAAAAACTCCCTACACAACATGGAAAGCACCTGCTGTGTTCAGTCTCTTCCCTCATATAAAACAATCAATTTTGTTCCTAACACATTGTAGTTGTCTTAGGGCAAGGACCTACTGCAAGCAGTGCATCAGGTGGAGAACTTCACAGCTCTTGGCTGTGCCTCTAGGATATGCTAAGGGACATGATTTAGTAGCTTAGTGGGTAGTGATGGTGATAGCAGGACGGTTGGACTAGATGATCTTGTGGGTCCTTTCCAACCTAGTGTTTCTATGATTCTGTTTCTTGCCTTCAAAGTATTTGCCTTTGTACAATACAGTTAGAATAAACTAGAGGAGTGATGATAAAAATTCTTAGCACAACAGTGGGTACAGATCTTGAAATTAAGTGCAGAATTCCCTCCTTCTCCCTCTTCCCATGAAGACCACATTCACATGTTCCAATGGTATATGAAACAAAATATTTGTGGTATTGGTCAACATTAATTAATTCTGGGTTAAATCACAGATTAGCTCTATTACCATAACAACACATCCTTCTACATATCAAAAAGATTACAAAATTCTGTACCACTAGTCATAGTAGTTAGAATTAATTTCACTCAGACTTCAGTCTTTTACTAAGTAAATGTGACCATTACATTGCGATGAAAACAAAACTGCAGAGTTCAAATTTAATTTTCAACGTGAAAGAGTGGGGCAGAAATCTGCAACACTTGCCCCTGAGGTTTCATAGGATCTATTCCTCCAAGTAAGTGATAAAGATTAAGTTATTTTGAATTCTTTTACTAGTTATGAAAGCTCAAGCCAAACCCTATTTTGTTCAACTTCTACAGATCACCAGCATTGTTAAAGCAGATTTCAGAGACCACACATCATTGGAAGGTAAGGAATGTCTACAAAACTGAGCCATTGAAGATAAAAGGATAAAGCTGTGGAAGCAATACTCTGCTCTCAGGGAGGTGCTGCTGGGTCACCTGTAGTTCCCAGTCTTGACACCAGACAGTTTAGGCTTCCCAAATCCAAAAGGTCCACGGGGCAAGCAAGCATTTTGGCTCCAAATGGTCTTCTGCAGAGAGTATTGCCACATAAGATCCTGGAACTCAAGGGCAGCTTGCTGAAGAGATAAAATATCTATCCCACATTTAATAAAGAGGATTTTTCAAAATCTAGTCTGGCACCCACTCCTATCCCTCCAAGAAATATTAGCCTCAAATTACACTAAAGCATTTTACCCAATGCTTTCCTTTTAAGGTACAGGCTTTCTAAGTAGAGTCATTCATGACATGACAGGCTAACCAGACTAGTTTTCTTTTTCTTTTTTTTTTTTTTTTTTTGAGGTAGAGCTAATAGAGCTTTGAGTAATAATTATTAAATGATGCGCTATGCATTACCAACATCTAGTTGGCTACAACTTGTGTCTTTCTTTTCCACAGAATGAACATAGAATCTCAGTTTACACAGCTCCTAATTTACCAATCCTATTAGTGGTATGTGTGTCTAATGGGGATTTTGACAATAAAACAGTCTTGTTCATAGCCCATGATTTATTACGTTATTCACCACTTCCTTAAACCCTTTTTTTTTTTTTTTTTTTTTAGAAAAAAAACAAATATTTTTGA
>WBMW01000103.1:177220-187637 GCA_013396635.1 Penelope pileata
TTTTTTAATTTCAG
The DNA here is from genome assembly GCA_013396635.1 of Penelope pileata. Lineage (NCBI taxonomy): Eukaryota > Metazoa > Chordata > Aves > Galliformes > Cracidae > Penelope > Penelope pileata. Next base: position 177,235 of record WBMW01000103.1, read on the forward strand.
AGAAGAAACAGATATTTTAGAGTCAAGTTGTGTTTTCCTAGGCCTTCCACCAGCATTACTAGACTATACTTAACTATCTTCAGTGACAACTGTAAATGACATAAGCAGAGAAAAAAAAAAGAGGCACTTTTAAAGGAAAACAACATTTGTGTGACAAAAGATAGACAGTGAAGTGAGAGCAAGATTGACAAGAAACAATCTGAATGTCTCAGTAAGGATGAAACCATACACACAAGATGCTTTTTAGCACATCCAAACTCCAAGTCTGTATCAAGAATTACAGGTTACTCCCGCAGACTGTAATACTCAAAAGATTCTAGGAAATGTGGCAAGAAAAAGCTCCTCAAGATTTTACTAATGTGTGCCAAAAAGAATTAATGAAATGTATAACAATAGAGAAGGGAAGATAACATGCCCGTTACATCAACAAGAAAGGAAAATACATTAAGTATACACCTTCATCCCCATTATAGTCACGTGCATCAACATAAAACTAACATTAATTTATGGAAACATCCAAAAAGCTCTAGCATCAGATTGCAATCACTCACCCAAAACAATCCTGAACAGGGAAAGTGGCACCACAAAAAACCTCAGGATTTGAGGTGATTCACTTAAGGTGCCACTGTCCACAATCTTACATGCATTATTCTCCCCTTCCCAATCAGTCAGTTCCAGTACCAGCATCCTAATTCCATACTTCACACCTTATATCGGTGCAGTGCCTGTTCCCATGCAGTTAGCAACTCCATTTTACATTGAAGCTACTTGTTCCAGAGAGGCCTATGAATGTTTCCATATATTTTTTTCTTAGTTATCTTTTCTTCACAATCCATTTTGCCTTTTCTTCCATCCTTTTCATCCCTCAGGCCTGCTTCTTCCATCTGCCCCAAGAGATCTACCAGATCTTGCCTCCAATTTCCCTTTCATAATTACCTTCATTCTTTGTTTCTGGTTCTTTATTATTTATCCCTATACACACACTTCAGATTATCAATCATAAAGTCTTTCTACTTAAAGCCTTCCCATTTTCTTCAGTTTACAGCAAGTAGTTCACTTAATCATTTCTAAAGGCATATTTTTCCAACGTAATTCAGCTTTGATTTTTATTTACAAGCTTCTTGTGCACTAAGGAAATATTTCAAGGCAAAGAAAGAACTGCAGAAGCTCTGTGGCAAAACAACGCCCTGGGCCCAATCCTTTGTGGCCTCAAGTGTGGGCAGACTGCCTGGAGAGTTCTTTCCAGTTTCCTGAAACTGCTGGGGAGTTATAATAGAAAAAGCAGGGCTGGTCTCATATATCACTGTGTCTTCCATCCACAAGATACAATGGAAGGCTGAGATACCCTTTTAAAAATATATATATATTTATTTTTCAAATGAAGTGATAGTTCTCTCCAGGAAACGCTTTGGACCTTTAAGTTCCCTGAGACATCACATGGGTGGAGGCACCCTGCCTGCTCAGTTACATGTTACACAATTAGGACCTATGATTTTAAATTACTGCATTCTAGATCTAAGCCTACATTTGCCTGTGTAATGCTGGTAACAGTCATCAAATTAGAAGCCAAGAGACTCAAGTCCTCCTTTTACTCACATAGTGCTAACAGCTGGTTCAACTTCCCACTGAGTTTTAAGCTACATTCCACATTTAATTTATTTTCTGCCCATTTTTCAAAAGACACTGGTTGGGACAGTTCTATAGGAGCCAGTGGTACCTGAAACACTGGAAGCAATATAACAACATTTAAAATGAACAGAGGCGACTGAAGAACAACATTTCAATACCCTGTCTCCCAGTGTTGCTAGCAGAAAGGCTTGTCATGAGAGGTAGCTGGTGATTTCAGAGATAACTGTGGTGATGTTAATGACTGGTGCCTGAGTACATGCTTGTAGTTCCCCTTAACTGGTGGCACAGGAGTATATGGTGCACTACGCAGGCAATGCAGCAGTCTTCTTGTAAACTGACTTATGTGACACCTGCAAGATCCCAAATGCAAGAAGCATTGTGACAGGTAACAGAGACCAGGCACATTCTTGGCATCTCTGCTGCAATATTTCTGTTGGAAATCAAGAAAGTTTTGGCTGAGTCTGAAGACTTTCAAGCACCAGCTTCTATCTCCCCTCTTAGGATTGAAGGCACTTGCAAAATCCTGCCTTTTCATCCCCTCCAACGGGATGCTAAATCGACATATTATACCACATTATGAGAGTTCCCAAGAAGTCAAGTGGTCTGCACAACTTTTCTTCCTCCCTTTCAGTTTCACGTTTATTAAAATACTCTAGATGCAGCTTAATTTCAAATTGTTCTAGTTAGCGTTATCTTACCTACCCTGAAGCAGTAGCTGGAAGTCCATTGTTCAAGGGACTAAGTAGTTGCTTAACCTCCGCTTGGTACATTCTATTTTTGTATTCTTAGTAATTTTAAAGGTGTGACTGCTGTGATGAACAACTAACTGGTAGCCTGTCTCCAACACATTATGAATATGTATGTGCATTTAACTAATTCATGGCGATTTTGTTTCCTGTATATTATGGGTAAAATTCAGAAATTTTCTGTGTGCATCTGCACAGATCCTGTTGACTCTATGCAGGAGACAACTAAGACCAGAGCTCTTCTCGGTAGACTTTTGTTTTCACTTGCTATTTTTGAAGGTCATTCAGCACAACTGTCATTTTGGAACATGGAAAGGGCTGAAGAAGCTGTGCACTGTAACAAGACCTACAGTGTTAGGGACAAGGGTTTGATTCTTTGATACCCACAACTTAACACTTTTTTGTCACATTTTCCTGAGTTAGACAAAACAAAGAAACAAGAGTAGTCCTTCAGAAATTAGTAGAAACTGGGGAAAAAAAAACCTATAATTTCTTGCATAGTCAAATAGAAAAATATTCCTATAAAGCTTATCACCTATTAACATGACTTTTTCAAACAATTTAAATCTGTTAATCCCTCAGCGTACTTCCTCAATCGTCCCAATATTTTAAGACCAGATGATTCAGACTGCAAACTGTCAGAAACAGATGCAGGAATCATCCTTCCAAAGAAATAACAAAAAGGAATAAATATCACCGCAAGAATAGCTTCTGCAAGTACCAACTCAAAACAGCAGTTTTGCTTGGCATAAGAGTTTTTGTTGTTGTTGTTTTAATTCCTACACAGTACCAAACTGCTAAAGCAATTGATAAATAGAAGAAAAAATGCTACAAGCCAGGCAGGTAGCTTCTCTGTCAATTCATTTAAGAAATTTTAATAAGACCACCACAGTCTAAGGCAAAAATCAGAGCAAGACCTCAGTAAGAAATAACTCTCCTTTAGACTTGTTCTGAAATATTTTCCCAGAGTTGCATTAGAGGTAAAGAAGTTGGCTGTACAGATTGATTTGAAGAAAAGTAAAATTCAAAATGTAGGAGAAGTCATCTCAGCTAAGAGTCAATATCCTAAGCAGCAAAAGCTTACATCCCTAATTGAGCATTCTTTGTGTGGGAAAAAATCATCTGCTCAGCATCCTTCAAACCTAAACACTAAGACCCTTAATAGTGTAAGAAGCTTGGGGAAAGGAAATGGGAGAGGGAAGCAGCTGGTTTTGCTAGGACAATCAAGCACAGAAATGCTTAGGGGAAAATCCTCCCTTGCTCTCAGAGACAAAGTCCTATTCCCTTCCATCTGCAGCCATTAGTCCTCCTGCTCTATCAACACAGACTGAAGAGCCCCATTTGTTGTCAATCCTCTGTTCAGAAGCCTCCTCCCAGGTAGCTACAGCTGAACCCTCACCCCTTCTCCATTGTGATCATGGTAGCACGTATTGCAAGAATTAAAGGTTATGAATTTATTTGGAATCAGCATTAACCCTTTCCCAACCGTACTCATCCTTCTCAATAAAACCTGCCTGTTTCACAGGACAATCTCTTACTAAGGCTTGAAACCAAAGTGATAAAGTTTGAAAAACTCAAGTTGTATCACATTTTACGTGTGTTTCCTTGACCCCTCCATTTTGGAATTTTCATCCAGCACAGATACAGCAATGCTATGACTACCTTGGCAAATGATGAAACTGAAAATAGAGATTTTTTAGATGCATTAGTTGGTTTTGAAACAGTTAACAGTGTAATAGCCTTGAAAAGCTCCAGAAACTCTGATCTGAATTATATTTTCCTGCATATAATTGCTTCTAGAGAGAGGTAATATTAAACAACTGTTCCGCTTGGCAAGCTCTCAGGAGGCTTTCCCAGGGCTGTAATGCTATAATCTCCTCCTATTCATCTTGCACGCAAAGTTGTATGGAAACATGGTGAACAAAGCAAGCAAAGCTTCTATGACAGTGTCAAGATATTTAACTACATATCTGTATTCATATACATATACACACACATACATGTTTATTTCATTAGCCCTGGGGAAAACACTGAGGAAGTCTAGTCTCACATATATCCTGTATGGAAGCATGGCCCAGCAAGTAGCCTAAAATACAACATGCCCTCTCAGCTGCTTTCTACGCATCCAGCGTCAGAAAAAGGACCCTTCCTACCCATGCTTTGTTCCTGCACAACACGGGATCTTTCCATGCAATCACCCAACAATAATTACACAAAGCAACATGGTACCTTGGGTGGAGGGACCAAGCACACATATGACCCACTGTTGTCCCTGATCACTACACACCATACAGTGTTTAATCAGGTCCACCCTAAGGCTCAAGCATTCCTTTCCATCATATTTCAGAGCTTATCTAAAGTCTGCATCTGAGGCAGGCTTAAATGCCAGCTGTTTGGATGCTGGACAAGCATGAGCTGGAGCACAGGGATGATACTATTTCTAGAACCAAATATAAACATAGCGTCTAGGTCTCTGCTGACTAGCCTCACCAGCTTTTTTCAGTTGAAGAGCTGAATAAGAGGGGAGCTAGATACTAACACATCTTCACCTCAAAAACAAACTGAGTTAGCAATCATGAACAATAGTAAATGATACTTATGCATCTAAAGTACAAAATGAAGCAGAGCACAGAGAGCTAGGGGAGAAATATTGAAATGCTAGAAGTTATGACAAGAAGCTTACTCTTGTAGAAGGAGCTACTGAAAAAGCAAATATTTACATGATGAGGCCACAGCTACTTCTTCTGAAGTCAGCCCTGTTAAGTATACCAGGACATTTCTTCATAAGAGGAAAAGTTGTCACAAAGCTATTTGAGCCTTGCCATCAATAAAGGTAAATATTGGTGAGTGATTCTGTTGATTTATCTCAATTCTAAGTCGTAATACCTGTTCTATGTTCCCCTTCACCAGATCCTGTCTACCATAACCTTCCCATCCATCATAAAAATTTTTAAATAACAGCTTAAATATCTGAAAAGCTTGGGTAGCCAGCAAAAGAAAAGAGGATTTTCCTCAGATTTTTCAGCTGACATTTTTTGTATTACCAAATTTTCTTAAATGTACTCCTCCTTAGTTACTTGCATGATTCTTTATCTGTAAGAACATAGAAAGTGAAGTTTGCATTTGTCAGCAAGAACATTTTCTGTGCCCAGTTCATGCGCTTGGAAAAATCTTGTTAAAGCACTTCCCAAGCAACATGTTATGGTAGGGGTCAAACTCAACATTACAGAGCATGTTCTTGTTCTAAGGTTGGGACACAGGAATTACATTAAAATTCTGAGTAAAGCAATTAGGTTGAAAGTAACTCATCCTTCCGAGTAACACCATCTTCTTCAAAAGTTAGGCTGGATTTTATCACATGAATTGGATTCCATGACAGAGGAGTTAAAGCACCAAACTTGACCTTCACTCTCTGAAGACACTCCCAGATATGCACTGTTTCTAAGTGCAAGGAAAACAGATTTTCTTCCCTCTTTTTCTTAGCATATTGCAAACACTCAACACGCAATAAGAGACGTTGCGAACAAGGATAATATGGAGGATTCTTTGCTTTGGGAAACAGTTATCTATGCTTATATTATACCACGCTCTTTAGAAATATTTGTTCTCCAGACACAGGACACTATTTAATAGGCCCTGTGAGTCACTGCAACAGCCGAAATTAACCTGTATTAGTATAAATGGATTACTAATAAATGATATGAGAAAAGATAACTGCTGCACAGACCACAGCACCATACTTGAATTAGTTCTCGTAGCAAAAAAGCTAACAAAATGAAGTGTTTCTAACTCAGCATGTTATTTGAAAAAACCTGGGAAAACTCAGACGTGTCTGAAAGAGCTAAAAATGAAGACAGATGAAAAGAGCGATCACAGATCAAATTCAGCACAGACAAACAAGTAAATGCATACTGAAGAAAACTAAACAAGGTCCAACACAACTCTGTATAAAAGGAGTTTAGGTTTTCCCAAATTCCTCAGTGAAAACACCTGCTTAAAGCAGACTAGCTGTCAGAGAAATGAAAATAGACAACTAATATTTAGAGGTACCATAAGGCCATGTATTTTTGGTTTCAGTTCTGATCTACTTTACTCTCAAAAGTTGGGGGTGGATGGGTGTGACTGTGGGAATGCATGTAAATAAATAAATTTCGGAAAAAACAATCTAGAGAATGACTAGTGAGCTTATAGAAAAAATACCATACAGACAGTACTTCCCAGGTGAATTGAGTGAAGCAGTGGTTGACAGAAAAATAGTATGCTATCACACAATTGAAAACTGTGCTATAACAAAAAAAAAGGACAGGTTTGCCATTCTGATTTCACAATTAACTTCATTTTGCAATAAGACGTTGAAGTTATTTCAGTGAGATTTTTGGGAATTGTTTTACGATAAACAATAAAAACTTATCAGCTTTACAGGAAAGCCTACAGAATGCGAAACATCTAGAGCAAAGTTGAAGTTCTTCTTCATTGCACTGACAAACACTTGTGCCTCACAAGCATTATTTATATTTAAGGTTTTTGTGCTCTCTCTGCTGCACTCCATATATCATTTGCACTGAAACTTCAGTTTTATCTTATAAATAGTTATCCTTTGTCACTTCACTAAAACTAGGAACTCTCACATGAGAAATGAATCCTAACAAGACTTTGGCATGAGAGGACTTCTCTGAACAATGAGAAGTACAAACTGCAAACATATCTTAATATAGTTTAGAAAACTTTGCTTTGAAGAACATTGCAATACAGCCTATGATTTTCCAAATGCTCTTTGACTCCCCTCCATCCATGCACGAACAATTTTGCTTTGCAAATATAAGTTATTTTCATTAATAAAAACAGTCTGCTATCTGAAAAACTTTTTACCTTTAGAGCTAGGAGCTTTTATCATTATTTATCATGCATTAAAAAATGGTTCCCAGGCAGCAACTGTGTACACAAAGCATTAATCTGGAGCTAACACATTGTTTCAAATTATACAAAGAAAATTTTTTAAAAGTCCCCGTTAATGGAATAATTTTAAAATAAGTCTCTAAGTTTGAATTTTTACAGTCTCTGAAAAAGTAAGCAAAAAGGTGGGGGCAGAGACTGGAAAAACACAAAGCCCTGCCCATCTTAGATCACAATGATTAATGGCATGGAAATGCATCTCAGAAGTAGCTGTACCACAAGGTATTTTTAGAAAGTAACTATCAAATTATTTCTAAGAAACTGCAACCATTAATAATCTTAGACCTCACTTGGAACATGAGAGGCATAAGGAAAGTATTTTGACACTGATGGTATTGATTAGACTGCACCATCGAAAGTTTCACACGTTCCAGCTATGAAAAATCACCAACACCTAAATTTCAATAAGTACAAAATAGTTTTTAAATGGACAGAATTTTTGCATGTGTTTTTGCCAACACCAGTGTAGATCAAATGAAATCATGAGCTACTCAGCCCCTCACGACACAGAGGATTCCTTCAAAACCTGTTCAACTTTTTTGTTTACATTCTTTGTATCTCAAGATTCCTCAGTACTCTTAACAGTACTCATTATTGTTACTAGTCTCAGTAATAGTTTGATTACTGCTGTATGGTCCAGTTCCCTCTGTCACAGAGCAGAGCACTGAAAGCAGCAAAACAATTTATATGTATTAAATAGTTGATGTTCTAAATGTGTTTAAGACATACTTAATGGGGTAGTAGTATAAATTAAGATCTCAACAGTAATTATGTAAAAAGACATGAATATAGTGCACAAACTGCTCTATATAGAGAGAAAATTGTCTTAAATCACTAGGAATATGATGAACAGAGCTCATTTTCTCAATAAACTGTATTGAAGATCATAGAGTGGCTTGGGTTGGAAAGAAGCTTAAAATTATCTAGTTCCACCTCTCCCTAAGGAAACAAATTTAAATGTCTATGTGAAGCTCTGGAGGAAGATGAAACAGGGATGAAGGAAAAGAGAAAACATTGAATTAAGCAGGATGCAGATTGGGAATTTCTGGAAGAAGTAGAATTTTGGAAAATGAGTCTGGAGGCTTTGTGCAGGAGCCTCACTCTCTCTCCCCTGCCTAGAAGCCAAGACCCTGACCTAGTAAAGCACCATGATTTTAAGAGAGCAGAGATAAAAGCTATCATCATCATCTTTTTTTCCCCCTCCCTTTAGTTTCAGTTTCTTAGCTACAAGTATGAGCAGACTAAAACATTTAATTACTTCAGTCCTTCCCATGCAACAGCCACATTATTGTGCCTTATGCTTGTCAAGAGAAAGCACAAAACATTGCATCTGGCACATACTTTGTTGTCACTGAGGTAAAAGCTTAGTTACACAGGTCTTGCACTTTGTAATTGTGGGACTGCTGTTGTTAGACACAGGGAAAGCCAAAACACGCTGTTAGAAGGAAGTTAGAAGAAAGTCCAGCACTGGCATATTGATTTTTAGGTCTCACTGAGTAAGGCTCAGTTCCAGCCTTTATCAAACAAAATATTGTATGCTCATTTTAATTGTTAGCTTTGGTTTTCCTCCCTCCAAAGTTACTTCTAATCAGCCAGCTGGAAAGCATTGCTAGGCTCTTTCGGTTCAGCCCTCCATATCAGGGCTGGAGGGTCTAAAGGGGATGAGGGCTAAGAACCAGATAGGGGGAAGCCAGATCAAGTCAAGATTCTTAAGGGGGCGGGCCCTCCATCTCCATATGCGTTCCACCAAACATAATTGCTTTATTGCAGAGTAACTTCTGTAAATGAGTAAGACCGCCTGTAAGACGGTAGGTCAGAGAAAGTAATTTTACGGTTCTTGTTTTCATTGGCAATTGTAGAAGGTTAAAGCACTTTATGACTTCATTCTGAATTTGCTATCATAACAAGTTATTTTTATACGGCTACCTTGGAAAAGTACCTTACAAGAAATCTTTTTCCGCCCAGAGATTTCATAAAACCACATTACTTGCTACCTAATGAAAGAAAAGCATGAGAACTTATTCTAAGCAGTCTTCATATACCTGTTGTGAATGAGGCTCCAAGGGATGTCATACACCTGGTTATTACTCTTTCAGTTAATCAGATACTCTGTGTTTGTAATATGCTGTGTTACAGATACTCTGTAACAGATACTCTGTGTAATATGCATGTGTGATAGGCATGTTCATAAGGATCTCTTTCTGCGTAGGAACTTCAGGAACTGCCAGCCGAGGAACTAATACTCTTCTCAGTGACAAGAAAGTCGTGCCCAAGCCAATAGACAGAAGCAATTTTCAAAACTAAGCTACTCCTAGTCCAGGTCCGTGTGTCAGGCAAACATTTTATCTCCCCAGAATATTTTAAATTGACAAAGAACAGCTGCATTTTTCCAAGATAGAGACTTATAAATATTTCTTTCAGAAATCATTCCTCATTCTTCCTTGCCTTTTACCAGTCCCATCAGAAGTCATGCAAGTAAACAAGGACTTAGAGTAGATGAAAAATGGTGCCTCATAAAGATGTCCAGGTCACGTTTGAAAACAGACTATCATAACATTTTTAGTAGAAGTAACATTACATCATTCAAAGTGTAATTTCGATCTGGTGACGGATGCTTGAAAGGAAAAAAAGTTGTTTTAAAGCTTTTATGTCATTGAAATGAGTATCCAATGTTCTATTTCTTTGAAGATACACATCATTCATTACACAGTCAGCAAGATAGAAAAAAGATTTGAGTAGCCCATTAGTCTTCCATTTGCACAAGGTAGGTACATGAATATGCATGCATCAGGTTCTGATCTTAATTGAAAACCTGACTAATTAAGTTTTACTATCAGATTTCAACAAGTACATTGGGTTCTGGCAGAAGAAGGAATAAGAAATGAAAGGTGAGAATATTAGAAATAACTACTAATGAACCAAACTAAGCTTATATATTTGTCATTCCATTACATAGGCACAGCGGTGGTGTAGCAACGAGCATCCGAAGAATTAAAGCAAGATAGGCAGAAAAAGATAATGTTTTAGATTATACCGTTATATTTGCCAAAAAAAAAAAAAAAAAAAACAAGGGGA
>WBMW01000103.1:187647-246004 GCA_013396635.1 Penelope pileata
AAAAAAAAAAAGCAGGCTGACAAAATGTCTCCTTGTAATATTTTCTATAATTGTATCACTTAACATCAGGCACTACCTTTGCCTTCATGGTCAAAGATGCATGAGGAACTTCATACACAGTATTAGCACCTTGCTATCCCAGTCAGAAACAACTCAACTCTGGAAACTGACAGTATTACCACATTAGCCAAGGAAAGAAATAAAAACAAAAATCGGTGAAGTTTTGTCACCCCAGTTTCTGGATAGGCATGTTCCTAACTTCATTTCTCTACTCCTTTTTGCATTTTGTCAATGAGAAGCACATTGGAAAAGCTGCCGTTCATAGAATGAAGGTGTACTTGTATAGTGGAATATAAGCAATGAAAGCAAGTTGCTATTTTAAGAGCATATAGTATAATAGTCTGCAGCCACACCATGTCAGGAATGTTTAATGAACAATCCAGGTCCCTTTGGAGCTGTTCTCTGATCATGCAATACATCAAAAGACACATAATTAGTATAATTATTAGAATAATTAAAATTCATGAAGAAATACAGATAATGATTTGCCAGAGATGCAGCAGACACAGATGCACATAAATCCTTAGTGTAGGCATGTATTTGTTCTGTAACAGCTACAAAAGGTACTTGTACACAGTATTATTAACAGGGGCTGCTCAAGCAGCAATGAGCTGCCCAGAACACATCCATAACACAGCCAAGAGGTTTCACGTAGTTACTAGGTAAACTTTATATACGATTAACTTCGGAGAGAAGATAGCTCAAAATATCTAGTATTAAGAATTCATACGTTCTTCAATTGTACATGCAAAACTTATATAAAAAAAGTAAATGAACTGTGAGGAATTAGACCAAGTTACTCTTTTTACCCCTCTAAACAATAAAGGATCAGTTTCATCAGACAAAAAGTTAAGTCTTTGTCTTTAGGAGTACTGAAGGTACAGTTCCAATTCAAATGTGTGAATATAAGTCAAAATCAAAAAAAATCCCAATTAATAGTCCTATGTCTTCTCCCGTTAACCTAGTGATGGTTTCTTTTCACTAGTATTTTATTCCATGACTGTAAAGACACAAGTTTATGTCAGCAACCACACATTAGAAACAGCCTTTTCTGCTGGGTCTGGTGAGCGAGACCTGCAAATATATTTATGACCAGAATTATTTTGCACAAGATAAGCAAGTAAATGTCTGAGAAGTCTTTTTTATTAGGATAGTGTATTTAATGTCATTTGTACATCGTATTCTGTATGACTGGATAAATTCTGTGAAATGCACTGAGCTCACACTAAGGAAATATTTTGTGTAAAGAGCACTAATTTAACATCTCAAAACACAAATGAAGCATTACACATTCTTTTCAGAAGATTTACAAGGCAGCGAGCAGTCACTGAAGGAAGTCAGTTTCTGAACATTTTAAGCCTATTATACAGCTCATTTTCACATACTGTGAAACTTTTTGTTGTGCATTATTTGGCTACTCTTTTTTCATTTGTCAAATTACGTTCTGCTATTCTGCAATAAAATCTGACATAGGTTTATGACAGCACATTGCTTCAAGTTTCATGAAGCTCTTGCAATTTATCCAGGCCTGCTGCAGTGAACAATACATCAAACGACACATCACACTACATAAAACTGACACCACAGGACTCAGGAATTCTGCTATCTTATCTCCTTCCTTCTCCCAAAGATATATTAGGTTACCAAGAAAGAAAATGATACCATAATAAACAGAAGAAACACAACACAATCTCGTCAGTAAAACAGGTTATTCTAAGCCTGCATTGGCAGTGAAACACACCAACAGTGCTCACATTACACTGTGTTCTCTCCCTGAACATAAGAACCATGGTTACCAGACCAAACTTGATCAGAGGTAACTCCAATCTCCAGCAACTCCCTTGCAGACAGGCAAGATCTGAAGCCTCCAGCTCAGAGGATTCACCTCTTCAATAGCACTTCACTACTCTGCAAATCCTGCACAGAGCAAAAAAGCCTTAGCAGTTCCCTCATGTTTCCAGGAAAATGAAAAGAGGGTCTTATCGTGTGCAATGGTTTCTCATTCTCCAGCTGTCAGGTTTCATGGGAATGCTGATGTTTAATTGGGATGAAAAATATTTCCTTAAATGAAAATATTGGGAGCCTGTGTTCTAACATCACAGTGCATTGGTCAATCTGTCAGGATAGGTGGTTTCCTGAAAATCAGCACAGTACAGATTTTTCCTGAAATCTTGTGGCTCTGAAATTATTAACAGATACCTAATTTCAGCATCTCCTTTCTTTTCCTACTTTGCTTTTTAACCCCGCACAGCCATGCAGTGAATTCACACTGCTTGCCAACTAATGCAGACCTTTGCCTGTGACAGATTTCCATGCACCCTGCAGTTCATGTTAATAAGAAGCATAAGTTTCAAATCAAGGCATCAAAAGAACAATTTTCACAGAATATTATCCTGTAAGGGGTCTCTAAAGCAGCTTTCCCTTTGGATTTCAATAACCTCAACTAAAGCAAAATTACTCCAGTTTAACTTGTGACAGGAGAAACATCACTGTTTTGGACAAGCCTTTCAGATAAAAACAGGCAAGTGAACCTCACGTGACTCTACATCAGGACTTCTCCACTGACCAAGAGTTCTGTTCTGTCACATCCAATTTCCATGATCCTACCTAGAAAGATTTAAAGGGCATCCGTGGTTTGACTGTGGCTTAATCCTTGAGTATGACTCAGAAGCCAAGAATTTCTCTTCTCTGTTTCCATTTCCTCCTTGATTTTGGCAGACTAGCGTAGAGTCCCCATAGAACAAGTCTACATATATCATGTACTTCAGGGGGTCGCTTGCACTCCCTTCATAGTAAATTGTTAAATAACGATAGGATTCAGGTGGGGAGGATGGTCTGCTCTTTAAAAACCGAAAAGCAACTCAAGGAAAGAGTAATTTTATAAGGCTAAGGTCACGAGCCAGCTGGGAAGGGTTACAGAAAATTCTGGTGTTCACAAACAGCGTGGGCTGGTTCTCAGTGGCATAACTACTCAGCGGCTCAGAAAAAAAGAAAAAACATTCTGAACCATCATCTACTTTCTCAATCTTCAAATATGCCAGTCAGAAGTGTTGGTCAGTTCCAGTCTTATGCCTTTGCTGATCCTAGATATCCATGCACAAAGTGTCATTTCTGGGCCAATATCTAATAATAGTATCCCTTCTGTGAAAAGACTTCAGCATAGAACATTTTACACCAAGAGAACAAAGATTGATGAAGTTGTGTTAGAAAGTAAGTGCTCGGCTACATTTCTGCTCATTACCACTGGGCCCATAAGAACCGCAAGATCTTCAGGCCTTTGCAGTATCTAGATAGGGAAAACTACCCCCCCAAAAGGAGATGCAGTGCTGTCTACCAGCAGCTATTCCTCAAGTACCATCCTTCTACTTCCAACTCTGTCCAACGAACAGGTGCTTGAGCCTGATCTGCTTCTTGTCCTTCATCCCAGCTATCTGCAGAAACATAGGTTCATGCTGTTTGCTGATGTAAAACTGCACAATCTCAACTGGTATTTGGTCACATTAGTTCCTAGCCTCATGTAGTATTCACCAAGGCTCTCAGTTCAAGTAGTTCTGATCCTAACAAAAGTATTTTAATGCTGTGGACCTTGAAAACTTGAAATGCTTTAGTAGCTGTTCAGACAACTGCCTATAAACTTAGAAAACACCCAGTATTAAAGGGTTTGATCCTGCTTCCTGTGGGAGTTACTGAGACCCAATATATGATGTTGAGTTTGAAGCATTTAGGAACCACAGTACGAGTATATTTCGGTTCAAAAAACTACTGTGAACAAGAATTATTTCTTTACAATTTTATCACTACTTCATTTGACTTTTCCATTCTACTTTTAGCAAAGCCTGCCAAAGGACTCACTTCAATTAGCATTGAATGAGGCTGTAACCATAATAAATATGGATCTAATCAGTGAACATAACGCCCAGCTCCCCATGCTCACAGAGCATGATGTCAGTGAAAAGGTCATAACCAGACATATATAGATACTTACAAATACCATCGTAAAAATAAACAGCAACCATTAATTAGTATTTGTTCATTCTGGCATGGACACGTCTCAGAAGACAAAACCTCCTTTCTGTGAGCTCACCTTTAGACTATGATCACACAGCTAGAAGTATTTCCAGTTTGGAGTCAACATGTGCAAGCTGTTATCTTTCCGCTTACTTCGAAAGATCTCATCAGTACACTTATTATGAAAGTCTGCCCCTGTGAATCTTTCCACTTGTAAAGCCAAAGGTGCAGCAAGCGTTGTGTAGCTCTGACAATTGTTGCTTTGAGGTTTGTACACACGACTTGTGGTTTTGCCTCAGCTGCCCTTCTTACACAGTACTGCATGTTGTACTCTCCAATTACATTCAGGTGGAGACTCAAAATGGCTTTCATTGCTTTCAAAGGCACTTTCAACTGATGCTATGGCTTCTGTTCATGGGTTCCTGTTAAAGGATGTGCTCCCACTTAGAATTATCTTCTTCTTCCCCTTTTAAAATATAATATCAGTACAAGATAATGTGTTAATCTATCTGCCTTATACAGAATTGTGTAGAAAAGGTACCAGTGGTCTCAAGGAAGAAATCGTTTTGTCCTTTTGAAGGATCTATGCAGCAGACAGAGAACATTCCATCCATTTAATGCTAGAACACATTCAGAAAGAAGTTTACAACCTCATTTCATAACTTCCTGTAAATTAAACAGATATAGTTTCCGGGATTTGAGTAATGACACTTCCAGGTATTCCATAAACCACGTTGTGTTAGATTACTACTGGTCATAAGAATATGACACCAAATTCTAAGAGGCACCTTTTTGCATGGCCTTGTAGAGACTGAGCTGGGTTAATGTCTCAAATACTCAGCAGGAAAAGGAGATGCTACAGTCACCTGCAGGAGCACCTGTGAGAGACTGAGGTGTTGTGGCTACTTGACAAAGCCTGGTTATCACATTTCTAGGACTAAGAGGAAGCAGGAGAGTACAGGAGCAGCCCATCCACCAACTTCCCTTCTAGAAGGTCTTACCACAATGGACTGACAATGCACAATCCAGACTATAAAAGGTACAAACCTAAGGAACAGCACGCATGCCCACCATCAGAGGACTACAACTACAAGCAGAGATCATTGTTTGATCCAAGAGTGGTGATATTTTTTCTCTTCTTATCCTTTTCACATCTCTCTCTCTCTGACTTCACTTTTAGCTGGATCCAAGAGTAAGGACATCTTTTCTCTACTTTTTGTTTCTGTTTTCACATCTTTCTTTCTCTGTCTGACTTCATTTTTGGCACAAAGGTAATATTGTTCCTAGCCACTGTTAGGCTTCAGTTCTGGGTCATACCATTCCAAATCACTATCTGACCTTGCTTCTGGACATAAGGGTTATCCTGTTAGAAGTTTTGCCAAGCCACTATCTTCTGTGATTCCGAAGAGTTTCTACAAGGGTAACATTGTTGTGAGTTTTGCCAAATCACTATCTTCTATAATTCCACTGAGTTTTAAGTAAATTTGTCATTTGTTTGAACCTTTCGAGTAATTGTCATTGCTGAATGTCGCACAGATAATGAAAAGGTTAACCTCACCCTAGACCACAGAGTAGGACAGGACAGGGCTAACAAAGGTCAAACTTATCCTTCAATTATGTGTCCACACTTTTCTTATTACTTTTGCCTTTCAATGATTAAAGCCAGCTGGGCTATTAACAACTCAAAATTTCTGCATTTCCCTCCTGTTTTGCAACATTTCCAAATATCTCACTTGCATTTTCTGAAGACACTTTGAGTATGAGGACAAATGATAATTTTTAAATCTTGTTCCTAAGTGATCTTCTAAGAAGGAAGAAGGAAATTATTTTCTTTTTTCTTTTTTTTTTTTCAGGGCATAAACTGGATCACATTTAGAAAAATAAGCTGTTCAAGGTTTTTGCTGCAGATCTCTCATAAAGTTTAGGGATAAAACATCTGACCTGCCAATCTCCTACCCACTTAGTGATAAGAAAAATAATCATGAATTAATAGCAAGCTGAAGATTTATGCATGATTTATTTCATCTGCTGACTTCAGGCATGATCCTACTCCAACAGAAATTAATGGTAAACTCCCATAGAGTTCACTGACAGCAAGATTAAATCCCTGGTTTCTTCCCTCCCAACAGCTCCCCTAGAAGAGCCAACAAATTATGCAAGTTTAATGACCATCCTTTCTCTTAGAAATAATGGTGAAAAATGAACACAACTGTCAAAGTGTATTTCTTTTCCCATTCTTTGACGAGGCTTCTGATCTTTCCTAGGAAAACTCAACAAGAGAAAAATTGCACGAAAGAAGGATGCAATACAAGTATGACCAACCCACAAAGCTTGCTTTGGACTTAATTCAATAAAGCAGACATTTTTGTGTGTAGAATACTTTTAAAAATCACATTAACTGAACTGAGAACTCCTTTCAATCCCTGTTCTCACCCCCCTTTTCAGACCAATCTAAGTGAGTAAGATGGGAACTGCCAATATGGAACATCCCACTAACCTTGGCAATTGGCAGCTGTGATCAATCACCTCACAAAATCCTGCATGTCAGCTAGAAACCAGTTGTGTTTCTTAAGCAAGTCAATCTGCTAAACAGTTTAAGACTTTAATCCATCCAAAACAGTAGAAAAACAAACTCATTTGAATTAAATCTTGGTTTATGCACAATTATTTTTTTTAATGGTTAGTAAAGTACAAATTCTTTGCTGACATTACACTAAGCTGCTTGCAGACTCTCCAGTGCAGTCTGATTAACAGAGGGCAACTCTTCACTTACTGGTGAAGCTTACCACAGGAATCTCTAGTGAACACACCCACATTAGCAATATGTACAGTGTATCGTTTCCAACCTTTTTCAGACAGTATGATCAAAATATTACATTACTATCTTGTGATGGGTGACACTCATTTGATTGTTGACATAAGTTACAATCAAGCAGACTTCTTCAAATCATTCTTGCAATCAGCCTGTACTCTCCACATTTTACAAATTCAAGTATCAAACTGAGACATCCGGATCCCAGCTCTCCTCTGTGTATCAATTCTCTTTGTACAGTTATAATGGATGCAGCGTACACCATGAAACCATAGCTATCAAAAGGGAAGCAAACATCTCCCTATTGAAACTGAGCACAGCAGCATGCGCTTGTGGCCCAGAAAACCAATGTATTAAAAAGAGTGAGGCCAGCAGGGTGAGGGAGGTGATCTTGCCCATCTACTCTGCTCTGGTGAGGCCATATCTGGAGTGCTGTGTCCAGTTCTGGGCTCCCCAGTTCCAGAAAGACAGGGAACTGCTGGGGAGAGCCCAGTGGAGGGCTACAAAGATGAGGAGGGGCCTGGAGCATCTCCCTTATGAGGAAAGGCCTTACGAGGAGAGACCTGGAGCTGTTCAGCCTGGAGAAGACTGAGCATAGTTCTTATCAATGCTTATAAATATCTAAAGGGCAGATGTCAAGTGGATGGGACTAGGCTCTTTTTGTTAGTGCCCAGTGGTGGGACGAGGGCCAACTGTAACATAGGAAGTTCTATCTGAACAGGAAAAAGTTCTTCATTGTGAGGGTGACAGAGCACAGGAACAGCTGCCCAGAGAGGCTGTGCAGTCTCCTTCTCTGGAGATATTCAAAACCTGCCTGGACACTTTCCTGTGCAACCTATGGTAGGGAACCTGCTTTAGAAGGGATGTTGGACAAGATGCTCTCCGGAGATCTCTTCCAATCCCTACGATCCTGTGATTCAGACTGAGTTGACATCAGCGAACACACCGCTAAACAAAGACAACACTTTTTAACCCCAGGCTGAACTTCTGCAGAATGAGATCAGCACAATAAGTCATTCTTTCCGTAATTATTTTCTCTTTAAAAATAACGTGTCAATGGACTTCTCTTGCCAATTTGCTCATTATTGAGATTGCTTATTCCATTTTCCATCTCCAGGTAGTCCTGTGAGCATAATTTAAATGATTTGTGAACCTCTTGCATGCTTAATCTGTTCCACAAAGCTAACAATTACTCCACCCTTCAGATAAATCAAAATGAACAAATTTTAAAACGTACAGAATCAAATATAAGAATTAGAGGAAAAATTAAAACATGCAGAGAAGGTGCACTGAAGAAACAAAAAACCTGAAGAAAGAAAGAGAAGCCAACTGAGAACACATGAAGATAGCAAAGACATGACTCATTGGAGTCACGCATCTTGAATGAGTAGAGACCCGTGCAGGTAAGCTGCAATAAAATTGGATCACAAAAGGACTTTCACTACACTGAATACATTGCAACTCTGCTCAGAAGTATGACAAAAAAGCAGAAGCTTGCCTGTTAAAACAATCCATGGGAACCACCTCCTACTCTCAGGGAACACAATGATTACAAAGTACAATAATAAAACATAATTCCACTCACAGACTGAGGGGATAGGACATGGTATTTTGCACTTTTTTACTGCGATGTGCAACTACTGCAAATATACATTCTCACCTAGACCCCCAGGAGCATGTAATGCTCTAAATGAGAGAGTTCTTTAGTGCTTAGCTCATTCACTACAGTGAAAAGTCTCTTCCTGCATAGAGACAAAAGCCAGCCTTTAGGCATCTAGAATGAAGAGACTTTGTCTGTGCAGCAGAAACATACAATTGCTCATATACATGTCACCCAGACCAGACTGCAGAACATATGTACTCTGCCACAGACTGGAAGGGCTACAGGCCACAGCAAAAGGTCCCCGCAATCCTAAATACCAATTTCACTTCCAACAAAATATGGTCACTTAGCAGCACCTCCATGGAACCTTATTTTCTTTGAATGCTACTCAAGATTGACAGGTTAATCTGAGCTGTGAGTTTATACAAAAAGTTGCTATCTTCCCATGTAACAGCAACACACAATATAGGAAAAAAAAGCCCATGTTTAAGGAGAACGACATTCTCCTAACATTAATTTGTACTGTGAAACAAACAAAAATTGCAACAATGTGACTGAATACACAACCTGCAAATGTCTGGTTACAATTACTTGCTCCCTTTGGTGCGCAAAGCTGCTTTCACAAGACCACCACCTCAAGGCAATATTCCAGCCCGAGATTTGACAAACTGTCTTCCAATTATTACCTCCAACATCAAAATCTTGCACTAATTCCTCAATAATTTAAATGGGTACAGTGAAGAGCATTACTGTGTCTTTGGCTATGAGGCCAATGCACCATTTATAAAGTTAGTTGTACCACCTCTGCCAAAAAGCTTTACAATAAATGCAAGGGACAGAGTAATTAGCACCAATGACTAACTCAAAGTAATTGCTGCTATGCCAAAGCGGAAAGTTCTGCTTTGTCTTTCAGAATTTTGTGTTTGGGAAGTGAGAAATTCTAAAACAAAACAGAGAATCCAAGGAGAAGCAGTGGACCTGTAAATCAGGAATGGCCCTCACAAAGTGTGATGCAGAAGAGAAATGATGCAGAAATGAGATTTCTTGGGTGTTAAGACATGCTGACTCAACCAAAGGCAGAGAAGACAAGCTGAGCTGGAAAGTCTTCCTCATGGCATCCTGGCCTTTCATTCTGGTCCCTGCCAGATTTAAGTGCAAATACATCTGACAAAGAATACTGAAAGCTATACAACTATTTTGGAAATTCATCATTCACCACTACTTTACAACTAAGAAGAGGTGCTGAAAACAGAAATATCAACCATTAATACAGCCATCAGTGACCTCGTCCACTAAAACACAGTTATAGGCACCATTAGGACTGTAAAGCTTTAGGACTGCAATCAGCCTTCTGTTGAATCAAAGCAATTTCTCCAAAATCAAAAGGCTGTGCAATAGTAATTAGAGTAAAGCACCGCCAAAAATGGGATTTTTAGGTTTGCAACATAGCTACCTTCAAAGTGCCATAATACATCTCATTTATAGAAAGAAACTTAAGTGTAATAAAACTGAAAAGTCACACTGAGAATTCTAGACATCTTGATGGAAATGAATAACTTAACGCTTGTTCACAATTTACTAAAGTCAAAGGCACTAGTTGCATTCTTAGAAGCTGTGCTCAAGGCACTCAATTACAGAGGAAAGGTACTTCATATCTTTGTTTAGTTTGTCTTCAGTTACAGTGTGGAGTAAAAACCTATTCATAAGTTGAAAGAGAATTCATATTTCCAATGGTAGTTAAAACAATTTGAACCTTATCACCCTTGAAGTTCTATGATCTTATTTGCTTCACAATTAAAACAATAAAAACATATGGCTTTTACATTTGTTATCTCACATACTTTCATAATTGAGGCAAGGCTCTTAAATCAGCTAATCACTCACATTGCTTACTGGTGATGTCACCGAACGCTATCAGTGCAGCACATGCTAGTGTCTGCACTTAAACTGATTGCACATGCCCTACTCAAACAGCGAAAAGCAAAACTGCCTCACCTATACAATGGCTGGCAACTAGCTTATTCCCCCATGAGAATCTGGATGATAGTTTTAATTCTGAGATGTTTTACTGCCTACACCATTTCTGCATACAATCATGACTCTAAAGACAGCATTAAAAATCCACACAACCACATTTTCAGACTTGGGATAGAAGTAACTGTGTAAGGTGCTTGGTGGAAATTGATCCAGGTTTCTGCTCCTTGGAAAATACAGTCATTTAAAGGAAGAGAAATATAGTATCTCATACTCAGTTCAGAGCACAGACTCAGCTCATGTTGCTGCTCAACAGTAACTCGTTCATGCAGCTATTCACAGGATTTGAACCTTCCTCAAGCTGGTAAGATGCCAGGTAATACTACAAGCACAGGTAGCAGTTCTTGAGACACAAAGATGTTTAAACTCCACAAAAAAAATCCAGCAATTTACATACTTACAAGGACAGTTAGTTTATGCACAAGCTAAAGACGTGCTCTGAAATATGTTCTGGTATGTCTTTTTGTCTGGCATTCTCCTGTGCTGTAATTAACTGTTCACTGAAGTCTGCTGTCTATAGCCTGAGGCCTTTTGGAAACAAAGTTGAGACTTAAAACAATGCACTCAATCGCACACCATCAGCATCATGTTCTGTTAAATTAAACTGAGAGGAGAAGCGAGCAGTTCTGATGCAAGGCCAAGCATATTCAGTTACTGATTATTCTCATTACATGGCAGGAAGAACTGCTTTCCACAAACAGAACCTACAAAGCTAGAACCAGGAAATGTCTGAGTAAAGGCACACAGCACAGAACCTCAAAAGATAAAGAAAACAAAACGGGAATAAAGTTATTTTTAGAAGTATACGTTACCATTATAGGTTACAAAACAGAGCCATTTTTCCATCACAGCCTAGCAAACACTAGAAAGATAAACAGTTAAAGAGACAAATGATAAACTCTAAACACATGAAAAGAACAACTTACAGAAGTATGTAGGGGACAGGCTAAAAGAGTAAGTGTATGTTGTGGGAAAAGCAGTAAGAGCTTGTGAGGAAAGCTGTACAAAGGACAGTAATGATATCCTATAGCAAATTAGCTGAAAGCATCTTTAGATTGTTTCTGGTGAATATACTAAGCAGTTGGCTTGGCAGCCACTGCAGCATCCTCTCCTGTCATCCTCACAAGTAGCAAAGTCTGGAATCCTGCTCAACGTTGCATTTATTTTGTGACATTTCACAACCAGCTGTGGACATTCTTTCTGTAACTGGACACCATTCTGCAACTATGACATGCTCAGCTTGGATCTTGGTTCTTTACTTATATGATGTGCACTGAGCCTGAGGACTGTAAAAGCAGAGATAAAAATATCACAAAGCAAAAACCACTTTGACCTTCTGCTGCACCTCCTCCTTGATTTGACATTTTTCTGACTTTATCTTAGACTGTGATCCAATGTCTTCACACCAGTTCCATGTACCTAATGAACCCAAATTGTATATTCATATTTATATCAATCCACCCAAAAATCACATCATTGCATTCAGGTCATTCTTTAAACTGCCTGTGGGAAGATGGATGATACTTGGATTCAGCAAAAAATCTTTCAAGTTAGGCTACTTCTTCAAAGGTGTAGGAAATGCTTGAATTTTCCAGGACTGACACATTGTATCACGCGACTGTGGCTTTCAAAAACAACAAAACCAAAAACCGCATGCACAGGGCCGCCCTAAAACCAGATTTACTGTCTGATAGAGCCAGCCTTTCAGACAGATAAACCCAGGATTTCCGACTCAACTTCACTGAATCTTCACTGAATCTTCAGCCAAACTCAAACGATATTTGTTTCAGAGAAACTAAACAGATAGATTTGGCTGAAAGTCTCTGATGCGCAGTAATGAAGTTCCTTTTGAAAATCAAAAGTCTTTGCAAATCAATACAAAATTAGCACCTGAACTCTAGCTAAGCTTCACCATATACATTTAAGTAGAAATACCAGAAAGGAGAAAACCACCCCTGTGCGTCAGTGTGAGATGTTTGCCTATCTTACCTGAAACAAGGGTTACTAAGATCATCTAAAAACAAGAGCACTGTAGGCTAAGTGTAAGACAGAGTGAAAATCTGAAGTATTATTCACGTCATCTTGTGATGACTGCATTATAAATACCATGGATTGGCAGGAGGATGACAAAGAACATGCACTCTTGCCTGTCTAGACTGAGCTTGAGACTAACCATTCCTATATACTGCAAAACACTGTTAAATTAAACAAAGATAATAAAAATAAATAGGCTCCTTTTGAATAAATAAGTGATTTCCAAATTTTCTTTTATTATATTCCCACTCTAGCAGAATGGAAGTATACTCTAAATCCCCATACCAGCTGGAGATGAGGGGCAGTGTGGACTGAGGCTCCGTTCATTCCCTCCATTGCCTTCAGGGCTTCTAGATTAAGACACCAAAGTGCCTCAGAATCACTCTGACGTTCCTGTCTCACCCACAATCTGATACATTACTAAACCTGCGGAAAATAAAATGATATAGCCATTACAAGTTCAAGGGTTTGAAACATGAGGGTTTCATTTGTTAAAGATCAGAATATCTTCCACCTCAGAAACCCTTCTATTACATCCACATTAGAGTCCCAGCCATTACCAGCTAGCTTTTACAATAAAAAAAAAAAAAAATCAGTTTTGTTTTATCAGTTCTTGATCATAGGCAGCATCCATCAACACAAAAATCTAAAGAACAAATGAAAGTATTAGAAACCATCTGATACAAAACATCTTTGTACTCTGTTTTGGATTCTATCTGATGGAGTTTGCCATTGTAATTGCCCAGTGTAACCAGATAGCTGGAAAACGCTCAACTCCATCTTTATTAAATTTAAAATCTGGCTGAGAATACACTTCCTTCCAGCATCACTGTAGGGTGGAACTAATGTCCTGCTGCACTGCATGCAAAGAAAAGAATTCTTGCCAGGCCTTGTTTAACACTGCTCTGCCCCATCACAGCAGGAGAAACACAGCAATGTCCTGAAGAGATGATGGGTTTGGCTGTTTGAGTTCCTGGCACCAGGGCCGTAGGTCTAGGCTCACTAACAAGTGTTCCATGGAGTAGATTCACTAGAAGTTCTGTTGTGTCAGGCTGGAGTAAAGAAGTATACGTATATACAAGATTCATAGGCTGGACACTATTACTCCTTATCCTATGATAAGGAAGCCATCGTTGTTCAAAAGCAAAGAAAAACAGCAAAGGAATATATCCATCTTTTCTTTGGGATGATCTGAAGAAGGCCCAGTGGCCAAGGGTGTTCTCAGTCAGAAGCTGATGTCTACTCAAGCTGGTTGTAGGCTACGTACAAAGCTTCTCCTTACATAAAAGTAGATAGTACATAAAAGTAGATAGGCAAGGGAAAAATGGCTGCCAGCCACCAGCACTCACAATTCTATTAGAATCATACAGCACACAAATGTTTTGTATTTTAGAGAATGAATGAATACCTTTATAAAATGGGCCTAGGAAATAAGCTCTAATGTTAAAATTGTTTATGGACTGTGTATAATGAAGATCAGACCTGTTTAAAGAGAAAAAAATTCAAGGTTACAGGCTTGGGGGAGGCTGTTACAAAAAAAAATCAAGTTTGTGTTTTTATTTTAAATCAAAGTTGAGTGGATTTCTTCTTTTCTTCTTTTTCCTCTTTTCCAGAGGATTTCCTTCTTTTACT
The DNA here is from genome assembly GCA_013396635.1 of Penelope pileata. NCBI lineage: Eukaryota > Metazoa > Chordata > Aves > Galliformes > Cracidae > Penelope > Penelope pileata. Next base: position 201,831 of record WBMW01000103.1, read on the forward strand.
CCCTAAAAGAAGATTCTCTCATCTCTCAGCAATATTCTGAAAATATATCAACATTTTAAAAGTGCTGAAATGGTTGACATCAGACTCTTTAGTTTCTGGACTCTACAACAAACACATGTAAACAGCTTCACCTGAGCTTCCAACCAGCTTCAAAGGCTCATTCTCATGGCACTATTTCCAGTCCACACATCCAGAAGCTGCAAAACCTGCCCAGCAGACAACAGAGACTAAAATCCACAACCACATGGAGAAGGAAGCTAAAATTAACCTGGCTCTGTGACGGTTCATATGCTGTAATCATCAATAGAACTCAGCCTTTGAACAGGTTTTCACTGTCTTTTCCTAATTGGAAAAAAATGTTGATAGTGTTTTAAGTCTTCGTTGGTATGTGTAGATATTTATTAGCAGTAACAGAAATCCAATCAGTAACTACCTTCGATAGCGAAGTCAGCATTCTGGATCACCAAAACACACTGACTTCCTTCAGAGCTGCTTATGTCAGGTCAAGAAGTTTTGGTCAGCAAACACTATACAGCTCCAACTACAGACCACAAACTTGTTAGCTCCATCTTGCATGGCTCTCTGAAAATGCCTTCTACAGCTGGAGCTTTGTTTTCTACCACAAATCAATTCACCGCACTGTCATCACACGTGGCCTTCTGTTCTGATGCCACTGAGCACATTGTAAAGTTTTATTCATAGAGCCAAAAGGATTTAATCAAGAGTTATGGGTTTTAACTGCATGTATACAAAATAGCAGTCATCTAGTTCACTGACGCTGATTAATTTGCCTTGCTCTATATAAAATAGCATTATGCACGAGTTTTTTCAAATGTAACTATGAAAAATATGTACGAATATGTATACGTATTTACCACAAATGACCATTTATAGCTGTTTCTTGCTATGAGCTGAAGTCTTTCTTCCCTGCTATTCTCTCATTCATTAAACAAATGGTCTTCAATTTACTTTTTCCTTTTGAAGCAGAAGTTCAGAATGAAGACTTTCCACTTTTTCCTCTCCGAGCAGTTACCAAGAGATTTCTCCAGTGCTTACAAGTGTTATTATCACTTAGTACATCATGTTCAAGCTTCAAAAACAGAAGAATTAAAAACCAAGATTAATTACTTTCTGCCTATATTTGCCAACAGAAAAAATATGGTAAGGAAAACTCTAATAGTAGTGATTCTTAGTATGGAAAAAACATGTTAAGCTGCAAACCAGAGAGGAAAAATCCATATCCTATCAAAAATGTAGAACAAACGTAGTCAGGTACAAGCTCATCGGCTTCAGTGGAATTGCTCCCCAACCCTCTCCCCCATCATCATCTCTTGGTTCAAGCAGCATTTTCACTATCAGCGCCACAACAGAATTCCAATGTAGATTGAAAGTGGTTCTCATTAGAAAGCCAGGAATCACATCCAGGTACACTCTGCATTCACTTATGCCTGTGTGTAGACTTACCCTAAACCTAGGCTCACATAACAAAGGAGTATTGGGCCAAGTATGTAACTTAGCCACCAATTTCATCACTGCTAAAGTTGGCTTTATTCTAGCTTAAGCCTAAACAGCAATGAATATATAGCAATTGATCAATAAATGACAATGATTGTATTACATTTTTTAATGCAACTATCTACATAGTATATAAAAATATTCAGTTGCAAAAACTTACATGCTAACAAGGTTTTATTAATACAATTGGGCCCTAACGTACTTATGATATGGCTAAAAAAGGAGAACCAGTATTTTAGATTTAGGTGTAGAACACCTAAGAAATCTCAAACTTGAGCTTTAATGTTGTAAATATATGCTTCAAGTAACGTGAATGTTCTAGAAACCAGTCTAATAACAGGCAGAAAGCTAAGTAAGCTGCACAATAAGTTCTAAAAGAATCAAAGAAATAAAACTAAAAAAGAATAAGATAAAAAATGCATCTTAGAAAATGTTGATCCCATAATACAATGGCTAGTGAAAGAAGCATCTCAACACTAGCTCATATAAAGCCAACATCACAAGGAAAATTGACAGTGTTTGTTATCATTTACTTTAAAGAACTGATTTACTATTCATTCACTGTACATTCAAATAATTTTAACTGTTATAGCTTTATTTTTGTTTCAAGTTTCAGCTGTTGCATTTCAGTTTACTGTCCTTTGTTCTTCTTTAAAGGAGTCACATGTTCTTTATCAGAGATAATTTTGTTAGCTAAGAAATAGAATTGTAATTTGAAAGTTTGATAGCAAAAGCATCACATCTTGTAATACAGGACATGACTTAACCATTAAAACAACTGAAAATACCTAACTCATTTGGACATTCTGTCATGAAAGGAACAGATTTAGTCTTGGCTCCTCAATGGAGTCCTAAAAACTTTCTTGGCAAATAAGCACTGATCAATTTGTCAAAGTGAGTTGTTCCCAAGATGTAGCGACACTAAATATTTTATCCCACTGCCAGTAGGCACTGACATTTTGATTCTGAAATCATATCCTGCAGCAGACTTAAAAAGCATATTTTCCATCCAAAAATACACTCCAAACACCTGCCATGAGATTATATGCCATTTGCTATCTAACAGCCAAGGCCTTCATCCAATCCCACCTCCCTGTGTTTCCTTGTAAGGGTTACAATACAGACAATTTGTTTAAAGTTCACGTTTCCCAAAGAGAACCATTAAAGTAAATGTGCAATAGGGTATTCTACAGGAGTACTACGATCCCTTACAGGATTTGAATTATTCTTGTGCTAACTGGAGTCCTGGGCTCAAGAAACTCTGCATCTTTTTAAGGACTGAAATGCTGAATAAAAGCCCAACAGCATGACTGGTGCCAGTCTTGGCTAGCCATGGGTGCAGATCCAGAGGGAATTTTAGGAGAAGTCAAAAGCAAAGTCAGTAACCCATCATAAATATTACTGTATTGTGAGTAGCAGCCTATAAATCCCTTCTGAGTGCCATACCCCTTATGGGAAAAGGCATGCATACTTCCATATGGTGGTGATAGACCATGTGATTTTTTTAAAAGGTGCAATGAAAACTCTTAAAGGTTACATTCCTTCCCATTCCTTGATTTGTTATGTAAAACAAATTGAAAGTTTCACTATGCAAATAACTGTCATCTGTACTTCATTCGTGGTACTTTTCCTCTTCAGAAAATTAAATTCCCGGATTTGCCTGACTAAAAAAAGAGGACACTGAATTATCTCATTGTTCTGCCAAAGTAGCAGAAATAACAGTAGCTAAGAGTAACGGAAGAATTTTCAAAACCAAAACAACTTCAAAAAAATTAAACTATGCTGAACACTGGCCATATCCTAAACAGATTTCTTGACTTGCCATCACAGATAAAGTCAAAAATAACATTTACTTTTGGTTTAATTCATAAAAGCTTTAATTCATAAGAATTTAAAGAACGTGAGACCATTTGTAAAATTCATATCTAGAAAAATCCACAGGAAAAGAGTTTGAAGACATGCTATGGAACAAAATTGAATTCCCCCAATTTTTTTTTTCCCCCAGTTCTCTGATAAGAAACAAACAGCAAGGTTCAAATCAGAAGTGGGAGATTCCATTAGTAAGCAAGCCAACTAACAGAAGATGGTCAATCCTTCATTCTTGCCACCTCCTTTATTCAAAGTGAACTATTCTTTCTTCAATTTATTTTTATTTTTATTTGATGTGGTGAGAAAAAGGCAGAAGGCTACTAGACCAACAGGAGACAAGAATCATAAGAAAATTCAGGTTGCAAGGTCCCTTGAGAAGACTCCAGTCCAACATCCTGCAGGTTCAGCTCTGACATCAGCCCAGGTTGATCCAGCCAGAGAACTCGAGTTTCAGAGGGGAGAAATGAGAAGGACATCTCATTACTCAACACTTTTTGACCCCTTGTCGTGGTTTGACTCAGCAGATAGCTGAGTTCCACACAGTTATTCAACTCACCCTCCCCCCTCCCCAAATGGGACGGGGGAGAGAAGTAGAGAGAGATGCAGTAAAATGCGTGGGTTGAGATAAATGCTATTTACTAAGATAGTAAAGAGAACAACAGAAATAACAGTACATATATATACACACAAAGAGGATACGCAGAGCAAGGGCTCACAGCCAGCAGCAACCCTTCCTGCCGGCTAGCCCCTTCCGTAACGAAGAGCACCCAGAAACCCAACAAACCAATCACATGATGTTATATGGGATGGAATAGCTCTTTGGTCACTTTGGGTCAGCTGCCCTGGTCCTGTCCCTTCCCAGTTCCCAGCTCCTTATGCCCCCCTTAACTATTTCACTGGCAGAGGAATGCGGAAGTGAGTTATGTCCTCGGCTCTGTTCAACACTGCCAGGATGTTATCAGTATCTCTGAGGCCACAACATAGCTTCATACTAGACACTACGAGAAGTGTAACTTCTGTTAGAAACTAAGACACCCCTCTGCCCTCCTATCATATTTTTCACCAGAATGAGAACCTAGTATGTAGGTTAGAGGAGTCATATCCTTCCAGTGCAAGAGAATCACCTGCTGATAGCAGAATCTAGACATATGGATGCAGCATTTTGTCCTTAGACCTGAAAAACTTATTTTTTCCAGAATGCTTTTAAAACACTCTGAACTATTTGCAGAAACAAAACTACATGTTTCTAAATTTTCTATGTGGATTTCTAGTGGTTTAATTCCTGCTTCAAAGGTCAATCAATTCTATTGTTCTTATCCAATTCTAAATGAATCTCTAGTCAACAAACACAAGAAGGTGTCTCATAGATAACTTAAGAATATTTCAAGTAAAGAAATCCTTCATTTGAACTCAGATTAGAGTAATAAAAAGTAGTCATAAAATCAATTCATCCTATTTCATGTGTCATCATGACTGTCAGAGCAAGATTTAGTTGGGTTAAAGAGGGGCATGGGGTTCCAAATGAAAGCTTTGGTTTGTTTTCCAAGGACTGCGCTTTCTCTGAAGAAGACACAAGAGCAGAATTTGATTCTATTTGCTTCAGGCAGTTGATAGCCAATTGTTCATTCTACTCCTCCTTTCAAATTAATTAGGAACTTGATGTGAGGAATCAATGCAAGTTCTTCATATAAGCAGAGACAGACCCAAATCAGTCATGGCTCAGTTAACATGGAAAGAAAATCCCTGACAATCTTTTCCTTTTGCATTAAGGTAAGAGAGGAGTGTAAAAGTGGCCTTTAATTAGGTACAGATAGAGGATTTATTTTTCTTTTCCATCCCTGGAGGTTCAAGAGTTCAGCCAATTAATTTATTTTTCTCTCCCTCAGATATGGTGGTTTGAAATGAGACTAGATGTTTAAGTTGATTGTCTTGGACTATGAAATTTTGCAAGGAATGGCACTTTTGCAAAGGCTGCGGAAGAAATCTTGAAAAAAAAAAAAGAATGGAAAGTCCAAAGGCTAACACTCCAGCTGTAGCAATTTACTAAGGACAGGAGGATGATTCATGGCTACCTATTGCTTTTGTCTGTTAGAAGTTACCATCCCCAGATGGCAGAACAGGCAGAACATCTACTCCTCAGCTGCGGCAGTTCAGGCTATGTCTTATGAATGCAGTTGCCATCAGCTCCAGTTTACATTGCTACCTGAGACTGAACTGTGGCAGCAGAGAGCTCTCATTCACAATCTCTGCCAGAGTTAGCTGCAGTGGCTAAAGAGGCTGCCTCCCCCACACCTTCTCCACCTACACAGCTGCATCTCACAAGGACAGCGAATCAGAGTCTGGGGGGAACAGACTAGGAAAAAGATGTAAGACAAGGATAAAATGGAAGAAGAATATAGTGAATTAAGGAATAAGGGCAGGAAACAAAAGAGCAATAGTAGGCAAACATTATTAGCATGCCACATGGGGGAAAAAAGCACACAAATTAGTCAGGGTATTTGTCAAAAGCCTAAGTTTAGAGTTGGGGAGCTGAGGCTTCTTAGATCCACTAAACTTGAAGTTACTTGTTACTGTCAAGCTTGATCTCGACAAAGAGTCAGTAACAAGCTGTGTGAATCAGTTCCAGTTATGAAATTGAAGAAAATATAGTATGAAAAATAATGAAAAAGCTGCAGTCTGGAATTTGGATATTCCAAGTTCCAAGAACAAGGGGGGTTGCATTGTAAAGAGTGGTTAATGTCAGCGTGGAAAGGGCTATTAACAGTGTATGAGCAATCGAGGAGTGTCCACAAAAGAAATCAGCACTTTCAAAACACAGGGCAGAAAGCAATGGCTTGGTAGGAAGAAAATTGATTCTTGCTTGAATTAATGACTGATAAATCAGCAGGCTGCATACAAACATCTTTCAATTGGAATTACTCATAAAGTGTATATAGACCAATCATGGTAAAGGAAACCATGAGCTTCAGGCTCTATTCAGTGAATGTTACCTGAAGTCATAAAGACTTAGTGAAAACCAGAGACCTTGGTTATAAACACTGCCAGGCACTTGCCAACTTGTCAGTTTAAGCATACTGAGTAAAGGAAACCATCAGATCTGAATTAAGTGCTGCTCTGGGAATACACTGAGTTTTTTCCTTTCAGTTCATCTGTATCTACAAGTTTGCATATGTGCCATCTGTTCAGGATTTGTAAATAAATACTTACTTTTAGCTTAACTTGGCTTATGTTGGGAGTTCTTCCAAGGAAGCTGGTTGAGCCCTAAGTCTTGAGTATGACCCTCATAAAAATCTTGTCTTAGATTTGTGAGGTGACCACCCAGCCCTACACGCTCCCGTACATACATGTGGTTCTGTTTCAGACTGTGCCTGAGAGCTGGCAAAGCAGCTTGTGAGGAATATGTGTCTTTGGGTTGACTACTGATGGCCAGGAAAGTTTTCAGGCATGTGGCAGGACAATGAGCCTGTATTTCAAGGGTCTCATGGGACATGTAGCAGAGAGAAAAATAGAAAAAACGTGCTGAAGAGGGGAGAAAATTATGGCATGCGCTGCAGCTGAATGTAAAAAAAAAAAAAAAACTCTCCACATCCTTGGCATGCATGCCCTTGGTGTGGAGATGCTGGCCTCAAATTGAATTGGTCAGAAGAAATAGAACTAGCCTTTTTGCATTATGCAAAACAAAATTAAAAGGACAAAAATGTGAAAAATGGAGACAGCTAGAAATGCATATGATAGAGAAGCCAAACAGGCATCATGAGAAGCAGAGCACGGTGTGAGTGGAACTGGCAACCATCATTAGTTGATTGAGATGGGAGAACCTAGCCAGCAGAATAGGAGCAGCTTTCCAACTCTTACAGTCTGTAATTCACACTGCAAAGAAGGATTCCCCCGAAAGTTTGTGTAGCTTTCACACAGTAGCAACAAGCTGTTAGGGATCTGTTTTATTTTTCTAGCTGAAGGATGCAACCCTCTCCATTTTCAGTAGTACAGACCAGGTGTTGCATCAAACTACTGTCCGGTTAAAATTACTAAGAAAAGTTTTAATAATTCTAGTGATAAACAGCCAGAATCCTCAGGGCTTCAAAGAACACATTGGTATAGGTTTTCTAAAAGCATTTGCTACATAGCGTACCTGTGCCAAGGATTGAGATCTTCGATGGTAGGAGATGATGCAATTATTGTTCTCATGAAATTAGTTTGGAGAAGGGAACTCCAAATCCTCAGGAAGCAGTTGATTTACATGGGGAGATGAAGAAACGTTCAGGGCTAATCTCCCAATAGCAAGGTAAGAAATTTTAGAACAGATAGGGAAGGCAGGGAATAGTGAAATAATTCTAAAGTGCAGTTCCCTAGAGGCCCCTTCCAACCCCTACAATTCTGTGTTTGTGTGTGATTCTTTTGCCCGCCATAAAACCACCCAGAGCACTATCTGAGAGTACTACAAATCAAGGTAAAGTCATTGTGCCACACATTGTCCTTTATGCTCAATCAGCACAATTAGTGTGACAAGCAATCCAGCTGCTTTGCCCGGAGAAGACATCACAGCAAGGGATATGTACTATCAAGCTGCTGGGGAAAGTGATAAGTCCTGTACTGGCAGTATGAACAGTTCTTCATTAACAAGGTGAAGAGGACAAGCAGGGGCAGGTGAAGAAGCAAATTTCTGTACAAAGAAAAGAAAGCTATCTAGCCAGAGAAAAAGAAATCCAAGAAAAACAAAATCAGAAATCAAGTAACAGGGAACTAAGATAGCTTGGAAACTGGAAAAACAGGAAAACCTCTTAAGAAAGATAGTTCTTGTCTCCCTGGGGACTCTGAATCAGGCGGTGTGGGCATGGCCAATACTAAACAGGAGCCAGCAAGTCCACTAGAGATGTGGGGTGGGGAGGAAGTGCCAGGGGATTCTGTCAGAGAAGCCACGCTTGCCAGCACTCCAGACAGGCAGAACAATCATCAACTTGAACACAACCAGAATCTGAGAAGTTTCTTCTTGCTGCTGTGCACTCTACAATCTCTAGAAATTACCATCACAAGCTGTCATTCAAGGAACTGGCAAGAAACTGTGTGTGCCAGCACAGGCTTCCTAGCTCAGCTGATTTACTTGGACCCAGACAAGGTCTCTGAAGTATATTCCCATTTTTCCAGCACTGGTAGCATGCTTTTACAGCAACCACACTGGTTCTGCTCAGGAAGTAGGAGTCTGCTTGCCCCATGCTGAGCACAAACTAAACTGCTTCCAGGTGGTCCCTACAGTCATTGTCAGATGTCACTCTCCTTAAGCCAACCTGCCAGCCCTGCACTTAAGTCTCCAAATCCCTTATGAATTCATTCCACACTCTGGATAAATCAGAGTCAACTGCACTAAGAGCTGAATGCTCACCTACAACCTCATGCGTACATCTCAGAGTACGTGTTGGCAGGAAGTAGCTATTTGCTTCCTTCTGTTAGCTGCTGAATGGTGTAATACAGTCTTGTTTCCCTTCCAAAAAGTGCCCATTGTTCTGACAGTGAATTTATTTAGACCAAGGAGTGACACTTTTGTACAGGAGAACTTTAGCATTTGAGTAGTTCAGGGGAATGGCTGAAAAATACAGTTCCTGCTCAGTAAGCATTAGCCCTTCTCCACTTCTCTATTTCCTAAGCTTTACAGCCACTTCTATCCACCTTTTATCTGCTCAGGGAAAAAAAAAAAAAAAAAAAAGCTTTTTTCTTATGCTCTTCACTTAAACAAAACCATGCTTTCATATTCAAGGAGATTCATACTCTACTACCAAGATAATAGGTGAGTTGTGAATCCAAAGTCTCCCTACTGTGTGCTTCACATTCATGGGTGGTCAATGCTGTAACTGAGCTACCTCGCCAAGGTGCAGCAAGAATTCAGAAATTTATTTTATGCAATTGGCATTCTATTTACACCTCTCGGAGCACTGTATCTCAGAGTATGTTACGAGGTATTTAGTCACAATATACTGTACCTACAGCACAGTTTCACCACAGCCATTTAACACAGAGAGGAAGAGAGAAGATGGAATAAAAAGGAAAATAAGTTGATTTTGTAAAACAATTCTCATGATTAAGAAACAGTTAACTATTTTGGTCCTTCTAACTCATGTTGAAATCTCCTCACACATTGCACCTCTTCTCCTCTGGATCCCAATTCATTTTGTCTGGGCTTTCAGAAAGATAACACTTTCTTTCAGTCTTAATATCCAAGTCATTTACCCATGCCATAAATCATCCCTTCTCCACTAATCTCACTCCCCTGGCTGCCTAAACACTTCAGAGTTGCCCCCTCTACATCTAAAACTCCTGCATTGTCAACTGTCTTAGCTCATGGGCCACCTTGCTGTGCTTTCTGAGTGTTCACTGGGTCTACCCTTGGCCATCAAATGTAAATACTCCTTTTCACCTCCCACACTGTGCTTAATTCTGAGTGTATCAGATTTTTATATCATTTTTTCCCCTCACTCTTCCCTAGTGCTGCCAGCTTCTCCAGTTCTGAGATTCTTCCTCCCATTCTTCTCTCATTTACCCTGTGGCTAGCTGTATCTAGAAAGCAAACACATAGCCCTTGTTCTCTCTTCATGCAACCTCCACTCTTTCTGGAAAACCACTAACTTAAAAGGATTAGAAATATCCACAGCAGCTGCCTCTGCAACTTATCGTTCTATTGTGGTCTGTAAGCTAATCTGCAACTCTCCACAGTAGGTAAGGTAAAGCCTTCCAGTCCATGCCTTACAGAAAGCCAAGTATATTGTTAGCATTTGACAAATAGTGGCTGCCTCCATAGAACTGTCTTCCTACTCAGTAGTTGGTCACTGAGAACTGCACAGTCCCAGGAATTCAGCCCAGCAATGTCTGGAAAACACAAGCAACCTTTTCAAGGAGAGCTTGTATCTTTCTCTCAGTTGCTTCTGGAACCAGAGGCAAAGACAAACAGAATAAAAACACATTAGAGGAAGCGCAACCAACCTAAAACCCTCATTCTTTCCACTCCTCATCTTGGCAAGTTAAAAGTATGATAGCTTGGCCCTCTCTCCAGTTAGTTTGGCCTGTCTTCCATCCAAGGGATGTGGGTTAAAGGGTGAAGGAGTATGCAAGCTACAAACACATAGTGGTGGTTTATTTAGTGCATTTCCAACAAAGCACTTCAGCTTTTCTCCTGGTTTCTGTAGGAATAGTTTGTCATTTAGTATTACCAAGCAATGACAAATGAATAGCTGATCAGGCACATATAAATTCATATAAGCCTAAATCAAAAGAACAGGAACACGAGTCTGACCCATGCACAGGAGATTTAAATCATCAACCAAGTCCACTATTGCTAATTACTTGTTACAAGGGCACATTTGCAAGTGCAGAAAAAGGCTTGACATGTATATCAGTGGGCAGATTTGTCCTTGTAGCACAGAAAAATGTGCTGTGTCCTTTGTTCTAAGTGGCCTCTTAATATTAAAAAGAGAAGTAGCACATTCTCAACTTTGTCATCTTTAAAGTTCTCTTCTAAGCTTACACTAGGGCTTGTGCAAGAGAAAAATGCTCCTGCCCATGCTTCATAATCATCACTACTCCCTTTTTTAAAATAAATAAATCTGTCTGTATCCTGCTCAGTAAGCAGTATGTTGATGGTTCATGCAACACACTTAAAGCGCCAAGACTTGTCCACACATTAGATCCCCCTTAACATGGTCAGAATTCAGAGCACTGCCCCTGTATCTGCCTTTACTCTCCTCCTGGGTTTGACAGAAGTGCAGCTCCTGCTGGTGCAGAGGTGGCTGGCCCAGGCAGCTACAGAGGGAAAGGGCTGGCAGAGCTGTGAAAGGGCAGGAGGAGCAGGCACACCAAGTTATGGGAATCCGGGGGCTGCAGAGTTTCATTAAACTACAGATTGTATGATAGAAGGGCAGGTTGCTTGCTTGCTTCAGGGCAATGTGTCCAGTCACTGTAACACATTCACCTGTTCACAGCCCTACAAGGAAAATACTCAGTGAAGCCAGAAGTACAGAGAAAACAGGCTGTGTTTCAAACTATTTGTGTAACCCACCAGCAAGACAACTGTACATCTCAGGTACTGTTCACCCTGACTGCTGTTTGCCTACTGTGGGCAACCTCAGCCCTCACACAACGTCAAGAAAACTACTAGCACAAAAGCTGTTGCTCTTGCTTTCTTTTCTGCTTTACTTGCTCTTCTTATGCATACTGCACATTAACAGAATCTTAATGAGAACCTTCTCATCCAGTCTATTCTGCACCACAATGATCATCACTACTATAATTATATCACAACTAAATGAAAGAAATCACACAAAAATGTTTTTCTGGGAAAAAGAAAATATTACATCTAAATTCACCAGCACACTGACCCAGTTTCTGTTACAGAACAGTCAAAAATATACCTTTATGGTTTAAAAAAAAAAAAAAAATCACCAATTGGAAGTACCCAAGTAATCACTGGTTGAGCAACTCGCAAGCCCTTATGGTTTACAGAGTACTGTGCAATCACACCATTAAATTCAACTTGCCATTGTTTATCTCAAAGAGAAAATTCAATATATCTAACTTCTGTCCATTTCACTTTCTAATAAGCAAGGAACTAATGGACTGTTTCTGGAAGCTGGAGGGAAGGAGCATACAGTATTTCAAATTTAGCAAAGTTTGAAAAGCTGAGTTTGTTGGAGATTGTTCCGAACAACTGTATGTGGCTAATTTTTCCCAAAAAGTAACAAACAGCCAGTGAAATGAGTTTGTATTCAGACACACTTGGCTGAGCAGGCTGTGGTTTAGCCCCATAGGTAAGCTCAGATTTGACATGGGTTAAAATAAAATAGTCCTCGGCGATCGGTCATGGTAACTGAAATCTTGCTCTTGGAGGACTGGTTAAGAGGGTCCAGATCCAATTCTTTCACAGCCACTGCAGCTGGAACAGACCTGGTGTGTCAGTGCCCAGCTCCATCAATCCAAGGTGTCTGATGTGTCTGAGTTTCACTAAGAAAACAAAGTTAGGGAGCCCTGAGACACACAGACATAACATAAATAAAAAAAATACATTCACATTTCCAACCATCCACACATTCTCAAGAACATTGCACCTATGTTATATTACTCAGCATGTGGTTTCAATTGTAACAACAATGCACATTTGTTCAACTGCATGCTGGCTGCTAACTACACTACTAGCTGTGTTTAAACACGGTGCAGCCTACGACCGCCTTTCAGGGGTCAAGTGTCTGGCATGCTCCTGCTATGTTACGGTCGGTATAATCTTATAGATTACCCAAGCAACAGCCCCAGACTCTTTGATGTCATAGAGGTGTAGTATATACAGTATGCACACACTGTATTCTTTGCAAGGTAGAAGATCCAAGAAAGAGGGTGCTGGGGAAAAAAAAGCAAGAAAAAAAATAACTATAGAATTCTTTCCAGCACTTTCCATTCCCTTTGCATCAGATTTACTAAAATCAATGAGTTTATGCTATTCCCCTAAAACTGAATTTAAGTATTTTTGACTCATTTTTACAAAAAGCCTGCTCATGAAAGTTGCCTTGATCTGCAGAGCTGATTGCACTGACTTGTGCGTGCACTATCACTGTGAGTTTTTTCATAAACACTTGCTATGATCAAGTTTTCTGATAGAAAATTAGTTTGTATTTTACAGTATTTTAACATCATGGATTTAGGATATCACCATTCACTAATTGCTACTGGACCTTTACATGGGGAGACAAAGAGTAGAAGTCAATAGACCTCACGTGAAATGGATACCCAATTTAGAACTTCAATGTAGAATTCACCAAGAAAGGAAGATAGCATCATTGGCCTGCTAGGAAAAGGTTGTAAGCCCTATTGTCTGTACTCGCTCTTCTCATGTCTTCAGCCATTACAGGCCTTCCCTAAACCAGTTAATGCTTTCTAATGAAGTTTTTCAGGTATTTCCTAATAAACAGCCATTTAGCTTATACGTAAGTTTATGCAACTTCTGCTTTGTATGAAATCTTGCTGTTACGCATTTGTCTTCAAAAAATCTTGACCTCAGATTTTAGAATGGGGACCTGAAATTAAACAAAGATGACCAGCATACGTGACAGTATGATTGCAAACAGCACTGTGATACCTGCTCAGAAGAGAACCAAATTAGAGCTCTACCATCTATCTCAAGTGTAACATAGTTCCTAACATTTCAGTGTTATAATCCTAATGTTATTTTTACATGGCAGAGACAGAGGGTTGTTTACAGATCTAAATACTGTGAACTGCTACTTCAGGATATGTTTTTTATTATTGTTTTAATTCTTTTGCTCCTGAAAATGGCTCTTAAATGCATAATTCTCTGGTTGACACATTAAAGAAGTCAGCATGGAAAAACTTTCTACCGCAATTACAATTTTAATGGGTGAAACCATTAAACATTTCAGAGAAGCTAAAGCTATTTAAAGATTTTATGCTCATCTCAGCTGGGAAATATCCCATCCTATTCTTCCTACCCCACAGGCTCTAGGGCTACACATAGCTGTCACAGATCTGTACCTCACACCCACCCCCCAAGCACTCCTGGTACCACTGAGGGCACTGCACAGGGATGGCGGCACAAAGAGTGATCAGGGACTCCACTTAGACTTCAGCCAAATGTTTCCAGTGAAAGCCCTAGAACAGAAGGATATTTCAAGGGTTTATTCATCTCTGAAAAATATTCTCTTGGTAACAAAGATTTTTCTTCAAGAGCCTCATATACAGAGCCCAAACACAACAGGAGCTCTTAGTACTCTTCTAACATTTCTGTTTTCTTGAGATGAAAGAGTATGAACTCGAATCATAATGAAGTTGAAACCATACAAACATGAAATGGGGAAAAAAAAAAAATCAGGATTTGGTTACTGTCAGGCTTTTTAGGATATCCCTTTAGATTAACTAAATTCTCAATTTATCTTTTCTACTTCAATCTGCTTCCAGAAAGAGCCCTTTGCATCTGTGAAAGCCTGCAGATCTCCTGTATGGCAGAGAGCTAAGAGAGAGGGGGGAAAAGGGAAAAGAAAAAAAAAGACAGACCAGGATATTACTAATGCAAACATGTCTGCCGGTTGGTATTACATAGTACAGATAAACCCTCTGAGAACTGGAAATTGTATGCATATGGTGGGTGTTATTGTCATCTTCTCAGATAACTGATGATAACTGGGCACTTCAACTGCTCCTGCACTGGACAAGGTGGCTGGTGGGGAGAACTACTATCCAGACGGAGTGAAAAATTAATGGCTAGCTGTTAGAGGAATCTAACTCTGTTATTCCTATTGCTCTAAAAGGTGAATAGAGTAGTTATAAATTAACAGGGCTTGGCATGTCCAGCAATACTGACATTTAGCCAAGTAGACAGAGTTTTAAACAGCCCAGAGCTCTGTCCACGTTTTTTCGTTCTAAGGTCTTGTTCTGCACCTCAGCCAGACATCGCTGCATCTGAGTTTAAACAGGAATTGTGGCATTTCTGAAAGCTTGGCTTGATTTCAAAAGAATCTTTCCCAAAAAAGAATTCAGGAGCCATACTTTGGACCAGTATCTGTTTTGATACTGACCTAAGTATCCATGCATGCAAACAAAAGGGGAATGGGGGAGAAACATTCTTAAGGCAAATTGTTATTGTTTTTGAGGTTTGAAGGGAAATAGAAGGCACAAATGCCTAAGGATGCGGTCCGGCATTACAAATCTTTCAAGTGGTGAAGTCTTTTTTAGATATTTCCACCTCCAGGTATGCCAAGACACTCAAAAGAAATAACTGCTTCCTTAGCTGTGGCAATTTGAGGTTTGTGACTCCTTAAGGTGCTTTTGTACTTCTTTACAAAAATCTGTCTTTCAAGCCACATTATTTCCAAAGTTACATCTATGAGTAGGGATTGAAAGCAGCTGAAGCTAAGGCAAGACAGTGCTGCTTTCTCAGCAGGTAATCTGCTGGCACTACTCCTACCATATTCCCACATGCCCACTGTCACCCTTGCACTTTCACAGATCATGAGAATGATAGCACTGGGTATGAAAACGCAGAAAAACAAGACTAATTTTTGCCTTAATCTCAATAAAAATATAACATAGTAACACTGGAAAGACAAGGAAGAGAGAAAGCTCAGTCTTGCATATACAATAATTCATTATGGGCATGTATAGTTCATTAAATAAGACAAAAATCCACCGTACACCTCAAAGCCAGTGTCAGAAGCTCAGGTATACAGTAACACTCCAGAGCCAAAATAAGATGCAGTCACATCAGGTTACCATAAGCAGGTTCACATGGGTCTAATGGTTGGTTCATAGCCCATAAAACTGCCATCTCTTCCCCCACTGTGACAGCTTTAGATCTTCTCCTGCCTCTTGAGGAAAAAAAAAAAAAAATTAAACACCTCTGGAAAGCAGATACTGTGTTTTCTCTATTTACTTAAAACACTAATCTATGGGTAATTCTTTTTATGTGCATATCAGCACCACTAACAAACTATTTTACATCTTCTGTAGCAAAAACTGACAAGAAGCAACACAGGCAGCATGATCTGGCAGCAAGTACCTATGGTGATGGAAGAATTTCAAGTGAACCTTGCACCTTTTTCTCCTTATAGTTTTATTCCTGAAAGATCAAAAGACAGATTTAGCCCCTCCAAAAGCCTTAAACAATAAAATGACACCTACGCTCAGCCATCTCCATCCCATTGCAAACCCAAGACACCCATAAGGAAGAAACAAAAGTACTTCACAACACAATATTTACTTCCAAACTAAAAGAGCTTATTATATATAATAATTATATTAGTTAAGCATCTCCTGACAGAAATGGTCAATAAAGCTTGATCTAAGTTTTCTTCCTCAGCATGTTGAATAATAGCTCTACATTTAATTGCTCACACAGTTACTGAGGCTTGCATGGTTTTGGCTTTTGTCTTTTTACTTCCCAAGAAGCAAATTAGGGGTGATCTTTCTCAAAAAGAAAATAGAAAGTACATGAAAATTAAATCCATCTGCTTCTAACAAAGTAAGTAGCTAAGAGGATGGATCCAACAGAATAGTTCATTTGCTAAATACCATTTACACCCAGCACAAGTAACCTCCCAGTGAAGCCCTGGTTCCAAGCAGTGGCTCAAAGAAAACCAGCTGCCTTCCTGCTAAAAGAAAATTCCCCATGCCCTGGCTGGCCAGTCCAGTGCTCTGTTTCCTTTGGTCTGCTGCCAGCTGACCCATTGCAGCTTGCAGCACATGCTTTCAGCTTGTGTGTGTCATGTTGACCTTAAAATTCTTTCACTGAAGAACCAGATAGATCATGTGTGTATTGATTGAAGCCAAATTACATTTCTCTAAAATTTGC
Source organism: Penelope pileata (assembly GCA_013396635.1). Classification (NCBI taxonomy): domain Eukaryota; kingdom Metazoa; phylum Chordata; class Aves; order Galliformes; family Cracidae; genus Penelope; species Penelope pileata. The sequence goes on from WBMW01000103.1 coordinate 218,551, forward strand.
AATGTACTGATTTAGGTTTTTAATCATAGCGCTGACATAGATACAAGTGACAGTGCAGATGGTGCATCAGTTCATTTGAAGTCATAACTTTCTTAAAAAAAAATCCCAATTATAACATTCATCTTTTTCACTGGATTTTTCCTCACATTCTCTGACAATAAGACGACTGCTCTCTGGCTGTACAGCACATGATGTGTTTGCTCAATAGCCCCAGCTGATGGTGCAGCACCCCCATTTACATTAGCACTATGTCTTTCACAGGTAAGGAAGACCAAACTTCTCAATTTAGGATCTCTGCTATTGAATTTCAACTATTTTTAAAATGCCACTGTCAATTTAGAGATGACAGAGCAGGTACACAGTCAGCCTCTACTTGGTGTCTGCTTTCCTTCAGCAAGATAGAAATAATACTGCCCCAAGAGGATATACAGAACAGCAGGTTTATATTTACTGTACCTTCATGGCAACATTCAACAAGCCTTCCTCATCTTTGGCATGCGACCCTCTAGATGAGGCATTCCTGATAATTCAGTCAAGTGTCCACACTACTGTTGCTCTGACTGTGGATAGGACATACCCCCACATCCCCTCCCTGCTGTGAGGATCTTGGGCTTTATTTCATAAAGATAATCTGAGTTAGCCAAGAGATCTAAGGTTAACAGACACTTTGAACACTTAAAGAATGTGAAAGTTACATTTTTCATTAAGGAACATTTGGAGCATGATTGCCTTTCTGCTTCAAAAACTACAAGACAAACACTTCCTCCCATCTTCTGGGGGAAAAAAAATACTACAGTTTCATAGCTTTCCAAACTCAAAGCCTGTTAGAAAAATGAAGTGATTACAGAGTGTTTAACTGCCATCTCCTTTCAGATGAAGGATGCTCAATGTGAGAGAATATTTTATTTGAATGAAACTTAAGGCATGTAATAAAATGTCAATTATCAAAATCTGCAGTTTGAGTGTGGACAGTCTACTTAAGTACTGAATTAAGGATTCATCTCAAAGAACAGCTGAAACAACTACAGTAACAGTAAGAGCTGTATCCAGAATGAGCATCCTACAACATTTTTAATAGTGCAGTACTGTGTTAAATACCATGCTATTGTAATATGCACAGATCCAACCACAAAAAATCCCTAATTCCATATTTCAGTGTTGATTGGTTCTTTTACAGTATTCTATTTTTCCACCATGATTACTTTCATAGATTTTTTTTTTTTTTTTTTTTTTTTAAAGTGCGGGTTTTTTTTCCCTGTTGAAAAATAGAAGGAAACAGAAGAAAGCCTTTCAGAAGCACTGTTCTCATAGAACATTTCAGGTCTATCAACCAAATTAACCAAATTTTTTAGAATCCTTCAGTCACATTCCTAAACTGTTTTGTTTTGTATACAATATCTGGAACCCTTTTCTCCAAATGTGTTTTACGTTCAGAGATTAAATTTTTGTGGTTGCTATATAAGCTATCAACAAACAACGTATTATTACAGTTTGGCATTAAGCTGCTGTTCTAATACACTGTTTTCACTGATGTTCACAGTATATATATTTTTTGAACTACTCAAGATTCATAGTCTATTGCTCAACGCAAAAATCAAATGCAACTATTCTCTGCATCAAGGAAGGAGTGATTACATGGCAAGTCTCAAGTGCTGCCTCCCTTGCACTCCAAGTCTCTACAGAATTTAACAGCAGCCATGAAATACCTGTTGCTGGCTCAGCCTTTGCAACAAAGAACGAAAAAGCTGCACCACTTTATGACCAGTAGGAACAGGAGATTTTGAGAAGGCTTCTGTCAAATAGGTTTGAAGAGATTTAGAACTTACGCACTGCTTTATTGTTTGCTAGGTATATAGTATGAAGTGATCACACAAAAGAGCTGCAATTCCTGCATTTTGCATTTCTCAAAACTTCAAGCATCTGCACACAAAGCTACCTATTATGAGCAACAGCAAATCTAACACATCTTTTAAGGTGCACAGACAAGCTCTGAAAGCGTACACACAACCACAACATCTAAGAGCACAGCAGTGAGTCCCACATCTGACATATGCCATAGAAAACTTCCTCCAGTCTTCCTGGACAAACCGGAGAGAGGATTTATTTACCGCTCAGAAGGAACACAGTAGTACCCAGGCTGTCTTTAGTGCATTACGTGATACTGAGAGAATCAAGCAGATCAGCCTTTGAAATATATGGAAAATATAATGCTGATAAAACCACTACTAGCAAAATCTTTCTCTCCTTTAGCAGAAGTTATGGGTGGTCTTTTAAAGAAAAATTTAGAAAACCTTGGCTGCAGCTAGCTCACTGGCAAACACAAAACCAAATATCTGGCACCAGGTGTGAAAGTAGTGAGGCACCCCAACCTCACAGTCATTACAGTTTTGCAAGATTTCCAACTCAAGTAAGATTTCCCAGCTCACACCTCCTTCATCAGCACTCATAACACTAGCTGAAATTATCTTGGCAGCGGGAATAATTATTCATCAGTTACAATAAGCGTTACAGACATATCCGAATCGAGCACAGTGTGCAGGCCGGATACATGGCTTCAGGAACTCCCACTGTGTCTGGGGAACACTCAGCCAGGCATATAGAAGCTGTGGCTGTAGAAACAAAAACACTTCTTTATCTTGAACTAGGATGGATGCTGCAGCCTGGTGACTTATCACCAACTTGGATAATCCACTGAACAGTGAGGTGGACTCATGCAAATTCCTTTAAAAGTACTCATGTTCTTAAGAGGAAATGAAGACGACAAACTCATAACTAACCCCTCATTCATTCCCCCCCCCCAAAAGATGCAAGGTAAATCTCCAGCTTCCATACCACAAACAATTTATTTTCTTGTCCAGCCAAGCCCTTTCATTCCTCCTTGTATCAAACGCTTCTTCAGCCCCCCATCTAGGTCCCTGTCCTTCACACTGAGAGCGCACTGTTGGGAAACGTTTACTTTGCCATTCACCATCAGGAGCCTGGGACAATGTATCAAATGGCAGGCCTTCATCTGGATATAATTTATTCATTATATCACTCCTTTATATTAAAGGAAATGCAGCAGTGTGAAAGTATGAACAGAAAACATTTTGGCTATTGAATAACCTGGAAATTATTAAAGTTAAAAGCTCAAATCAGACAGAGGAACATCACATTATCAGAATAATATGCTAATGTTTCAGTTATGCAGCCTCCATGGGTCTTCTGACACACCTGTAAAAATAAGTTGTGCTATTACAAATCCAACAAATATGCTGAACCTAGTCAGTTTAATTGTTCAAATTATACATGTGACTGAGTTTTGTGAGCTAAAACACATCTCCATATAAATGTAACACTTTGTACATAATACTATTTTCAATGACTACTTCCTGTTTTTTCTTCTGTTTTTGTTTCTCAGGTTGCATTCAGCTGCTACTCAGAAGACCCCTGATGACACTTGCAGTGAGATGGAAATTGTGAGAGCACATCTATGTGTCTATGTGGAGTCTACGTGTCTATGTGGAGTCTATCTTTAACAAGAAAAGATACTGCAGAGTAGATTGAACTCTTTCCAAGGAAACCACATCAAAAGGCTCCAGATCCCTTTCAGCACAGAGGAAGAGCTTTTCTTCCTATCTCCCTCTTTGTTACATGAGATTCACATTCCCAAATATCATCACACCTCAACTTCACCTACTCTCTCTCTACTTTTACTGCCTCCTCTGAGTGTTTTGTCATTGATAAAGTCTGGTAAATCATTTTCCTTACCTAGCTTTAGCATCTCTGTTTTTATATTCATAACTGTGTCATTAAAGTGAACTACAGTAAAGTTTTATGATGTCTAGAGATGGACCTGAGTGGCAAAACCTGCACACTAAGTGAAAATTTTCCCAGCTTGGGAGGTATTGGGTTTCAATCCCTTTGCAACTTTTCCCTGCTCTAAATGAATTACACATTGTGAATATACTAAGGCACTTAAAGCTTTAGTTTCTGATCCCAGGAAGAGGTGTAGGCGTTAGGAGGTTAAGATGTGATACTTCATCACTTGTTTCAGGAACAGAAAATGCTAGAAAACAAGTAGATTTTAAATCAATGAATTCATTATGAACACTTTCATTCTAGCTACAGTAGTTTTGAAAGCTGATGATTCACATCAGTAAGAGATAACTGACAACAAAATGGAAGTGAATAAATTATCATGCACTGTTGCTGAAGCTGAAGAATTTATTAGTGATTGAGTAAATCTAAATGGTAAGTGTATTCATTCAAAACAAAATGAAAACACTGGCGTAATTCAGCCACTGACTCAGAAAGGATTTATGATCCTCAGAATACACAACAATACTATTTTTATTCACACATAAAGATCAAATTTAAAGCTAAAAGAAACTTGGTTAAAGTAGAATAGTAGACCATATACGCAATATAACATTAAACATTAGACATCTGTTCAGTTTATCATAATATAATCCCACGGTTTACCTGTTTATTTCAACAGTACTACATCAAAGTCATGCAGCAGCTGCTGACTCCCTACTGTGGTGCTCTGAAACAGCCAAACACACCAGCTGATTGTCCTAAAAAAATAACTGATTTGAGTCCAAAGCAAGAGTCTCACAAGTTCTCTTCTTGTGGTGGTTTGGGATGTTAAGGTTGCTAGCTCTCTGGCAGACAAGACTCCATCCAGAGCACAGACAGCAGAAGGGAATAATTCCTCAACCACATTAGCTCACAGCCAAAATAGTGCCTTCAAACTGTCAAGGCAGCTGATTTCACATTGCTTTCACATTGGGTCTCACCTGGTTATGAGACTTCCCTTGCTCTGTACTGCTGAGCACCCTTCAGCAGAGAAATGCAACAGCTGGAGATGGTCCTATTATTAAGCACTACAGCTAAACTTCCTGAAGATCTCCAGTTCAAACACTCCAAAGAATAAACAAAAATCAGCGGCTTTAACTCTAGCAGCGGACAACAATGAAAAATAACCACTCAAAATAAGCAGTCCAGAGCACCCTTTCCAGTTTTAAACTAGCAACTATACTAGAAAATACCAAGAAAAATACAGAAAGCTAAGAGGAAAAAAAAAAGCAGTTTTATGTAAGATGGTCATTAATAGATAGCCAATTGGCAAGTCTGAATTACAGAAAAATCTCCTGTTTAATAACAGTTCAACATCTGATACAAAAGTATAGGGTCCCCTCACCCCTGCCCAACGGCAGCTAAGAGTAAGGTGTCAATTACAAGAAATTGAATTGTTCTTGTTCAGGCAAGTCAATAAAACATGATGGAATTTTACAGAACTCATCCTATAAGTTTCTTGTGTCTCCTTCACAGGCTTTAGATTTCACAGAGAAAGAAGAAACAGCAAATATCATCTATAGCAGAAATTTACAAATTCTTTCATAGCTATGGTGTATATCACAACAACTAGAATGAGACATACTTCATCAATGAAGATTGATTTCCAAGCTTCTCCCCAGAGCACTGGGATGCTCAAGCAGCATAAATGGCATTTTATAGCCACTTTACATTCTTTTGAGGAGAACTGGGCAGTAACAACCAGTATCCAGTACAATTGCATTCAAATTAAGATGCCAAAAGGGTTTCCAAAACTGATTAAACAGCACATGAAGGGACTGTGCAACATCCACAAACCTGAATTCATGGAAGTTTTGCACTTAATTCCAGGTTGAAGATAGATTCCTGCAAAGACTATGGCAACACAATCTTCAAGAAGTTTACAGCAAGGCATTAAGACTGTCGAATAACTTCCCAAACTAACAATTTAGAGAACCTGACATAATGCTAACTATTAGGTAACCATCACTTCTGAAGGAAGACAATTTTAACCTCTTTTAATACACATTTGAAATAACTCCTGGATAAATTAAATCTGTGGTGACAAGAAAATTGATCTCTTGAACTCTATGCCATTTTCCATTCCCAAAAAAAAAAACAAAAAACACATTACACATCCTTCTTTGTGTACCTGATAGAAATCTGTAAGGAACTATGAACACCAAATCACTTTAATGAGCATTATGAAGTGCAGCACAATAAACAACCAGAACAAGTCTAGAACATAGATATACTGGTTACAGTTGTGTATTTGAAGATATAGGTATGTGGATAGATGTAAAGATATTACATTTTGAGGTGTTTTATTACTAATGAGGAAACCAGTCTGTTCATCTAGCTGACTCAGGAGTAATGTTTATTGGAGAGCACTATAAAAATGGAAGTGATCCCACTTTAAAAACATCAACTCCCCTCCTCACACCCCCACACTAATTAACAATTATAATCTTTTGTGCATCTTAAAGCTGTTAGAAAATTCAGTCACTTCTGCAAGAGATTTAAACGTAAACATCAATTTAACAGAAATGCCTTGCATCAGGCCAGTGCTATTTTTCCTTCCTTGTACACATGCTAAAATAATCATGTAAAAGGATTCCTTCCCTGTGTCTTCAAATCTTTCAGAGGATGATTCACTGTATTCATTTTCACCAGGCACAGTGCTGCTTAACTTTAACTGAACGTACCTTTTATATATTTAAAGTGGATTCAGACCAATACGCAGAGACTGAAGGACGCTTTGCTAATAAGGCCAACAGACTGAAACAAAATACTCATGTAGGAAAGAAAGCATGGGTATGAGGGAAGTGCTTGGCAGAAGGAAAGAAGCTTTGGGTGAGTTGGTGGTATGCAAAAGAAACCAGGCAGCTTCCCACCAAATTACATCTTTCCATCTGCCCCATTCCCACTCACCAGCATACTGGGCCTATACGCTTCTCCCCTGAGTAAATCATTTGTAGAGTAATAGGAAAAATGCAGTAGCTCAGTCAGTATGATTCAGGGATTGGGAAGCAGGAAATTGGCCTGCTAAACCACAATTCCATCTGTAGGGAGGATACCTATCTACACAGAAGGGATCTGCTCAGCTTCAAACAGATCTCTCTCCAAACAAGGCAGGATTTGGGCAACAAGCTACCCCTGTGGAGGTGCACAAAGCCTCCTGGTGGCAGATAATCCTTCAACAAGAAGCATTCAGTCTTTGCCAGTCTTGCCTAAGAATTCATTCCTTGCCACTTTCATATGTTTGGAGGCTCACAGACAAGTTACAATGAAACTCGGAGCTTTGTGCTGTTGTGGCATTGTGATCAATTATCTTCCTCCTCTGGAGCTGTTCTACAGCTGTCAGCAGGCCTGCACAGCCACTGGAGCACACTGAGATTAAGTGGGTGCAGAAGGAATAGCTGAGCCTTAATTTGCAACTCAAACTAAAATAGACCCTGGCACAGATGTCTATCTAATCTATACTGATTCTGCACGATGAGGGCAAAGATTTGTCTCATATCTCATCATACTCCAAGACTACATGCAAGACTCGCACAGCAACTGAAAGAGATGCAGCAACAAGGCTGGTGGAGGTACAGATGAGTCATGAAGCACACCAAGCTATCTTTGCTAGCTCCAAATCTCATTTTTATGGCTCTTCTGAACAAGCAAGCTTTTTTTCCCCCATGAAGATCCTCCACCTGATCATTGATGCAACCTCCTCCCAGTATCAATACATCTGTATTAGGAATATTATTTCTTTGCAAATAAAACCAATTTTGTGAACAAAAGGACAAATAAAGCCCCTGACTTGCTGTGAGATGGACAGTGATAGAACTGTCTCAGATGTCATTGGGACAAACTTCAGTCCCAATGCACTCTTAGTACTGTGATCCGTAACCATATGAGCCCAGGTTTTGGCTGTACAACACAAGGAACAGAACTGACAGCAGATCTTCAGCTGTAAAGCTCCTTGCTAGCAAAGGTTTCACGTGACATTTCTAACTGAAGATCATATTCAATATGCTACAAATATGCTAGAAAGCTTTCCTTCAGAAATAGTGTTCTCAACAAAAACCTCATATCCAGAGAAACTCAGGGAGGAAAAGAAAAATGCCTCTCCTTTGAGTAAAATTGCCACCACCATCAACCCCTTCCCTCCTCCCCCCCCCAAAAAAAAAATCAGTCTACAGGCACTATGAAAGATGATAAAACAGAGAATATGTACTTGAATAGTAGTATCCTGGGTCCTATCTTAGGTAATCAAGGGGAGATATCAGAAAAATCAAACTATTTCTTTTTTATTTCTCAGGATGTACAAATCAACTTGAACTGGAAACAGAGAAAAAAGGAGGACTTTGCTTCTGCTAGATTTTAAGTCAGAGACATCATGGATGGAAATGTCTCAAAATGCTCACTGATATATTTTCGCAGCCCTCCCAACTGTCTTCACACCTTTGTGACCCAGATATTCATGTAACACTCTGGAATTTATCAGAGACTAGTTTAAAATATTGTTGCAGGGCAGCCAAACTGCTTCAAGATGCCTCACTAGAATTCTAACTTACACACTACACAGGAACTTCTTCTAGCTTACTTTACAGAAGAGAGTAGACAAAGTTGCCAAAGAAAATGGAATTTAACAGCCAGAAGTATGTGAAAATAACTCCCAGAATTGTGCATTTTATCTCTACTGGGGAAACATTTTCTTTCCTTCTTAATTCAATTTACTTTTATTTCCACTGTACTTTGGAAAGTCATTTTGCACCAAATCATTATTTCTATCAAGTTTTAGACAGACCTATTTTTACTCCATTAAATCAAGTACAAAGAGCAGTAACTTTAATCAAGGGACTTCAGCAATTTCATCTCTTAGTACAAGCAGGTAAAGCCTCACCTCTTACAAACCACTCCAGTATCTGTATTTGTATTATTTTTATTTGTAATTTTCTGTCATTGCTGTGGTCACTGACAGAGTTACACTATATGGACTATTCCAGTACCAATGGACGTGTAATATCCTCTATCTGCAAGGACTTGCTGATATTGTTTTTAAAACATTTAAGATGAGCATCCCTGGAAAGAACAAAATTGCCTGAATAATTAGGGAATTCCAACAATGGGAACAGGAATGCCACTGAAAACAGGGTGGTCTTTAAGATTGAAATGAAAGCATACGGACATGTTTTCCTGTTCCCCAGAATGCATGTGCACTTGAATTATCCTTCCATTTTTGCTTTGTTTGAACCTGAAAAGAAGGAAAAGTCAATCTAATTCTATAAGGCACAATGCTCTGATTGTGTCCGGATAGCTCTGTTCCCATATCCAATAATCTGTACAGGGTAAGTTTGGAGACAGGTGTTTAGAACTATGGTTACTGTTGTTGCTGCTATTGAACAATTGCATTGAGGAAATGCTGAGTATTATTCCACATTCTCCTGCCCTATCACTAAGCCTACACCTAGAAACAACTTCCTTCTAATGAGGACCCCAAAGAAGAGAGCAGCAATTTACAGACCTGTCCTTTACCCTGCAATATTCTTTTCCCCCTGTTGTAGGAAAGGTCCAATGTATCTGCCCATTCAATAAAGAAGCCTACTCTACTCCTTTACCTCCTCTTCATTCACATTAGTGCCTCAGCCCTCCTGAATTCACCTGTAACTTCTGTGGCTTTATCTGAAGTCCTCAAAAAGAAAGCTCAATCCACCGATTTCTTACCCACTATATATAGGCTTAGCATTCATTTCTGTTAGTAAAAGATTCATACTCCGGCTCAGCTGCAGACTACTTCTGTGTTATGGAGATCAGACCCTCAGCCTAGCAGAAGAACTTACTGAATGACAAACTTGCCTTGTACACACTGTTGTACCATGATGATTCTTGTAGTTACACCCAAATGGCAAGTAATTATGAACAAAACTGTTTAAAGTTCTTAACTGTTTAATACAGCTATCTGCCTTTTTCCCTTAGTGGTGAGGACATAGATGTTTTTATGCCTTTAGAGCTCGAGTTTCTGAAATCACCTCCCTTTTACTAGTAACGCTCACAGGCAAGCAAAGAATTAAGGATTTTCCTTATTTCCATGCAGCTGTGCTCCTAACCAACTAAAAGATATCATAAAATCCCTCAGTTCCTCAGTTTCTCTGCTTCTTCCTGGCACTTTGAAATACCACCTTTGAAGAGCCTCCTGTGCCCAGGACAGGCAATGCAGATGAATGAAGCACAGGCTTGGCTCACAACCACTAATCATCTCTCAGACATAATCAAAATTCACAATGGAAACCACTGCACCAACCAGACAGCCAAAAATCCCTGTTAGCATTGAAAAACACCCCCAAAATGGCTATCCCTGGCTCCTGAAAATTAACCACAGCTGTTGCTAAAAACTAGTCCAGTTCCACAGGAAACCCACAGAACTGGCAACTTGAAAACAGTAACGAGCTTCCCTGAGCAACTTTTAATCCTGATTCCTCAAGAAGCGTGGAGCCAAAGCGGATGCATCATCTGTTCTCCAAGCAAACCCCATCAGATCTCTGCGCTGGCCTCCACTGCCACGCACACATCTTTCCAGCAGGCAGTGGTCAAGGAGGAGCCAAAATTTTCCATTATGGTTTTCAATTAAAACGCATTTCAACATACTTCAGGTACACAGCTCAACAAATACACAGCAGTTTATACACAAATACTGTTTTCTCAGACACTTTGGGCCAAATTGTGAACTAATTAGAATGTTCTGCAGCTGCTGACTGGTGAGAACAAACATGTTATATTAATTGTCACAGATTATCTCAATGAAACAGCCCCAGTTTAGGGTTGCATGCTGACAGCTTTGTCCAGCTGACATCAAAGGTCTTATAGTCAACATAGCCAGGCACAAGAGGCTCATACCTGCTACAGGGAAGAGTAGCATACAGTCAAAGAAAAGAGTCCAAGGTTTCCTACAATCCTGAAAATTCCAATGATTTATCTCCAAGGAATATTTAAAAACTTGCAAGTTAGAGCAGGCATAAGACTGCACCAGCATATGCCAAGTAAATGTTTTAGTGTGTGGCTGCGATAAAAATTGACTAATGTCAGCCTCTCTTATCGAAGATGTTCTTCCATTTTAGGAGGGTTTTCTTGTATTTTGCAACAAGAGGAAAAATGATTGCTTTTTGCTTAGAAGAGCAATTGAGACTACCTCTCCTTTACTCAATTAGTGTGCCTTCCTCCAGCAGTGAGTAGGATTTCTGAATTCTATGAATAGAGTCACACACTTCCCTCCATTTACTAAAAGAAAAAATTACCTGTAGCAGCTGCTACACACTTCGACCTACCAATTACTGAAAAGTAGCCAGAAACCCTGTTTTTTTGTTTTTTTTTTTAAATATGCATGTACACCCTTTTATCCACTTAAGAGTCAGAACAGCTGACTCCATGCTTCCTTCGCCTGACTACAAAGGAAGCATCAAGGACTTCAGGATTTTCTAAGACACAGAGGACACTTACTCTCAGTCAATTACTTAGTGGCTTGGGGCTTTCAAAGTCTGTACAGAAATCATGACCGTTCAACTTTAAACTTAACCAGCTGTTTCAATTAAAGACTATGGGACATTGAAAAAAAGTCCACAGAATGGTAAGATGCAGAAAATTTAATTTACATTACTTGTGTGAATCTAAGAATAATTTCTATACCTCTTCACTTTCAACCACGAATCAAAGGACAGGGGCAGTGGGAATTCAGCTTGATATCTTTATGCATGCTCAGGAAATAGGCTAAGTCTTTAATATTGTTTTGCCTATTTATCAGGTTGCTGAAGACATTTTTAAAGCATTTTTCTTAGCCATAATTCAGAAAGAGAAGCTCTACTTACAACTGAAGCCACATCAAACTTGCTGAAAATGTTTAGGGAAACATTCACATAGGCAGCACCAATTTCTGACATCACCTACAGTTATACCACCTCAGAAGACCACAGGAGCTTCAGAAACAGGCAACATGGCATATGTATGCCTTGGCATACAACTGATGTTTGGCAGGTATGTGAATACTCAATAAGCCATTTAGCTCTGTTAGCTACCCCAGATGCTTTCAGTCAGGCTTGCAGTACAGACATACACTTGCATGCAAATAACAATCAGTCTGGGACAACATTTAAAACATGCTCTTGTTCTTAAAACCAGACACTATAATACACAGCTGTATTTAGAGCTTTCGGACTCTGGCACATGCACTAGATGGACTTCCTGGATACAGGCAAGTGCTGGAAATGTTGCCTCATTAGGAGAAACACTCCCTTCATGCTCTGGGACTGTTTGGAATTCCAGTACTTGAGAAATTACTTCACTGCTAGGCATCACCTAATTTGAAACACAATCATGCCAGGCATCTTGCCATTATCACTTGGAGAAAGTTTACCAACTCTTTGTGGGATTAATAGACAATAAAGGGAGTAGTTGCATCATGCCTTCCTAAGCCAAAAATATTAATCCATGAGTGGAACCCTCTGAGTTCCATTACCCAGTGCTTGAGGTACCTGCACAAAGAATCTTTCATAGGTGGACAGAGAGATGGATATTAGAACAAGCTGATAACTAGAAGGCTCCCAATATAGGGATCCTTTGTATTTAAAAATGTAAAAGATCAACTTTTATCAAAAACATCTCTCTTTTCTACACTTCTCTTATTATTTCCCCTCAACATAAAAAATAATTGCAATAGACAGCAAAAAACATCTCTGGTGTAGCTACATGATGCATCCTGAAGACTACAAATGGTGTCCAATTTAGCCTTCTGACTAAGGATAGGGAAAAAAGCTAATACATTTAATGAACGTGTACACTAAACAACTGTTTCAAAAATACGAATCTTCTCTGGAATCTATTCAAAAACAGAACGGAAACTCATCCTTGGAGCAATTCTGGTTAACCTACAAGAGTTGCACCCAGAATGGTATCGGTCCTGCACTTTTATTGGAATCACTTAACTGTTAGCATTGTTGCTGGGCAGTCATCCATAGAGCGCTTTCCAAGTAACTTAAAATAAATTGGACCCAAACACAGCACATCAGATAGAACAATGAAGGTCATTCTCTTGTGATTTCATTCACAAACTTGCATGCACAACATTCACGGTTGAAAAACTCAGGGGAAATGTTTTTAGGCAAATTAAAACACTTATTTACTATCTTATGCTTTCTCCTATCACCACATAAACTGAATATAGCTGGAACATGAATTACAAGTCAGGACAATGCTCACCAAAATTTTCTTACACACTAAATGTTTCCACATTACTACCAAACCAATCCAATGAAAAGATCAGACTCAGAGTTCCATCTTTTTAACAGATTAGCACCTGATCCATTACTCACAGCTTCTGAAATACCAATCAAGAGATTCAAAATAGTGTCATATATACATACGTATCAAAGACATAGATAATCACTAAAATGTTAGTTACATAAAAGCAGATAGAAATTTTATATGAATTACTATGCAATAATAAAAGGTCACTTCTGAAAGAGTGATCCAAATGCAGTCAAAGAAAACAAGAGTCTTTCTATTACTCTCAATAGTCTTTGGATCAGCTGCTGATTTATCTATCTACATCTATTTACGAAGACTCCCAGGGTGCCAATTGACTCATTAGGTTAAATACAGATCAGTAAAAAATATCCTTGTGATTCTCATTTCCACCATGAGAAGGAAGCAGATTATCTTGAGCAAAGCGATTACTTGGAGTGTATAACTATTGATTTCCAAAGAATAAGGTCTAGTTTTGAACATATCTCTGCATCTCCTGCCAAACCCCATGAAGATATTTAATACGAGATATTATTCAAAAGTTTTAAGTCTGCTAAATTAAACATGGGGCTCTAGGGTCCTTGAAAATTAAGTGTGGAGAAATCAGAGACTTCTACCTACACGACTTATTGAAAACAAGCAGTTACAAAGCACACTGCACTTCATTGTTTTGAGTTCTTGAGCCCATTACTAAATTTATAGTCAGCACTTGGGTTTATAGCTTCTTTCTACAGATTTCACAATTCTCATCTTATTTTCAGTGCTGGTTAGAACTGAAACCTTTCTGTCCTTTTCACATGAGACCTAAGAATAGATTTCCTCCAAGTATGTTATTAATATTTCTACTTTGGTCTATTATAGTCTTTGTTTTCCTATGTCACTTTAAAGTTAAGCTCTGTTCATTATTTTATGGCATTTGCTTTGTTCTTCTGCTTTCACCTCAAGGAAACACGACAGCTGAAAAGCTATTTGAGATAATGAAATTTAGGTGAATCATTTGTTCACCTTACTATTCTTTCTTGTTCTATAATATAGACAGAGGCCTCTGAGATTTGATTTGTTCAGTGTATTTCAATGAATCAGTCCAGTTGTCTTCCAGAAATAGTTTAGCCAGGTTCAACATTGATTTCAGAGCCAATTACAGAAACATTTCCTCCTCAACAAGTATCTCAGTCACCCTGTTTCCAATGACATAGGTCACTCTGAGAGCAATGTCTCCTATTTATTTCCATGGAAACTACAACAGATACAAAGAGCACCATAACGCTTGGATAGAGAAAATTCTCAGCTACAAAACCCTCTTTTTCAATGTAGTCATAATCTACTGTTTGGTCTCCATAAACACTCAGCAAGCATTGATGAATGTCAATAGGAATCATTTTTTCTGCATAGAGGAATTCAGTGACAACCATTTGCTTCATCCACACTTCCATGTCAGACACCATTTTGTCAGACTGCCCCTCTGTTGCCATCTGTCACGCAGCAATAAAATGTAACAAGCTACTGGCAGGAAGGTTCAACCTCTACTGCCATCCCATCAACATTCAACTCTGACGCCATGGGCAAACATAACAATAGGAGGCATTACTTTCGGAGCATCCCTCATAATTAACACCTTGCTCCAATTTTTCTTTGAAGCTCTCTCTAGCTATTACATTGTTTACCAATAGAAATACCTTACAATAGCAGTAAAACACATTAGAAAGCATTTTCATTGTGACCTGTTTCAAAGCAATTGCACTCTTCGCACTTTAAATAATGCTAGTATGAGGGCTCCTGCAGAATCTAAGCACAACCACCAGTTATCATTAGTTCAGGTGCTAGATGATCTTCAAGGTCTCTTCCAAACAAAGCCATTCTATGATCAATACACATCAAGTTACCATAGTAAAGACTGATATGCTCAGACTTGGTATCTCTCCCATTTACTTTTTTACTTCTCTATCTCAGCCTCCTCCTTTCCCTTCAGATCTAATGTTCATGGCAGCAAGCTCTGATGCAGTTTGCAAGCGCAGCTAAGGCTGTCTGCTCTTCAGGAACTGCCCAGGAGCAAGTTGTGACCAGTAGGTCCACATGATTCACAGACTACCATGTCAAGAGTATCATTGCCATTCAGAAATTCGTTTCAAAGCCCTCTTGCCATCAAACACGCTTGATAATGAAGTCTTTTTAGATTTTCAACCAAACGTTATTCTTAACGTTACCTAGCGTTGCGGAAAAAGTCCCAAAACTCTCACAACTACACCAATTCTTCACCCAATTGCACCATTTGTCTCACCTGCAGCTGGGGGCTCTCCTCCATAACACTTCCCGCTCCCTTCAGCTCCTTCCTTGTGCTGCTCTCGCTCCTCCTGTTGTCTCTTTCCAAGCTCTTGAGCTCTGCCTCGCTGGCCCTTATCTAGGCCTGGGGGCAGCCCCGCCCCAGGCCCACCCTTTCCAGTCGCAGGGGAGCACAGGTGCAAACACTCTGCCTGAGCTCCCGGGCCAGCCGCTCCCCTTCTCCAGGTGCTCAGTCATCAGTTCAGGCCATGATCAACCCTTTCCCTACACCTGGCCCATAATGAAAGTGTGATGTGAGCAAACAGAAAATATGATGTGAGCAAGCAGAATACAAAGAAAACCACACAGTCAAGTATTTTCCTCTTAATTTGCTTAGCACAATAATCTACATCAAAAAATTTGGTGAAAAATGCTGCTATTTTATCCACCATTTAGATAAATAACATATACTAACACCAGAAAAAGAAGCTATACTGTTAAGGATAGTAATGTCAATTGTTTTAAAACCACGCATCTAGACTAATGAAAAATGTTTCCCATTATTAGATTGTCTTATAAATACTTATTAAGCAACATTAACAGCAGTGGTAAGAGAGTTGTGTAAACTACAACATATGCTGTGTATCATGCATTTGCCTCTGCTTATGTTAAGAATGTGAATGTTATTTATGAACAGTGAAGCTGTAAGTTTAAAGACTCATTTTGGGGAACAAAGTTAGATTAGGCACACGCAATACAGGCCACATTGTTTGTTACGGTCTCATAACTCAGAATTACAGCATAGTGACTTGTGTCACACGCAGCCACATTTCAGTACTGTTTACTGCACTCTGCGGCCTCTCCCTGTCAAAGGTGAGCAACATGGTACCAGATTTACATGGCTTTCAACCAGCTTTCAGACTCAGATTTCAAAACATGTGGGACTAATTTTGAAGCGAAAGTCAACCTTTAAATCAAGCGACAAGAAGGAATGAATCATTTTAAACAAGGTCTTTAACCATCACAATGGGAGAAGCCATCAAACAACCCATGCTCTGTTGGTGAGGTGCTGTATAGGTACACAGTGGACCAACAAAACCTGAAGCAAAACCTGGTCATTAAATATGCTCCATCTGGTTAAGTATGTGCTTTATTTCATGTCACTGACTTTCTTCACCTATCCACCCCCAAATGCACACACCAATCTCACTGAATTATCAGAAATAAAATACCACAAATGTCTGCCTCCAATAATACATACCCAAAAGCATCCTGGTCTGTACTGGGTGTACTGCTTTAAAGATTTATAAGATACATGTATTCAAAA
Source organism: Penelope pileata (assembly GCA_013396635.1). Lineage (NCBI taxonomy): Eukaryota > Metazoa > Chordata > Aves > Galliformes > Cracidae > Penelope > Penelope pileata. Next base: position 235,241 of record WBMW01000103.1, read on the forward strand.
TGCTCAGAGAGGCATGCTACAGTAAATATCAAAAGGAAGAACCTAAAATTGATTTTTAGATCCTGGAATACTCCAACAGGAATACTTGGTCATCCAGGGAAAACACTGCAGGTGTTTAGACCTCCTCTGCTAGAGCTATTTCACATAGACAAAATATATTATGCATATTATAAAAAAAAAATATGCTAGGTTCAACCTAACACAGTACTACCAATACAGCAAAATTTCATAATTGGGAACATACAATTACTTCAAACTAACTACCCACAACCAGACCTGATTACGGAAATGTTTTGCAGAAATTTTTTTTTCAGTAAGAGTGGTAAAACAATGGAACAGGTTGTCTGGAGATGTGGTAGAAGCCCCGTCCCTGGAGATGATCAAGGTCAGGCTGGACCAGGCTCTGAGCAACCTGATTGAGCTGTAGGTGTCCCTATTCATTGCAGGGGAGTTGGACTAGATGACCTTTAAAGGTCCCTTCCAAACCTAACAATTCTATGATGAACACATGGAGAAAATGAGCAGTTTATGACAACGTATTTAGAATCCATTTTGTTTGTCCTGTTAGCAAGAATAAAACTCACTTTCTCACTGAAGTTCAATTACGAGTCCAGTTTAAATCATCATCTCAAAAGCTTTTCATTTGGACTGTCCAGTGCCAGCTCAACTGAAAACAAACAGTAGGGCGACAGGGAACTGCAGATCCACCTATCCCTCTTATGAAAAGACTACTTTAAAAGATATTGAATATTCTGGGTAGAATCTACTTGAAAAGAAAGATGCATTGCACTTATCAAGGTATACAATGGCAGAACTAGCTTTGCATTTGGAAATTCCTACAGCGGCAAGAAGATAACTTCAGTCTATGCTATCTCAGAGTGCACTCCAGTGGAGACTCATGCTGTGCCATGAGTGAGGCAACAAACGTTTCAGCACCAGCTGCATGAGGAGGAGAAATGGACTCAACATTTTCAAATGGAAGTCTAATGTGCTTTATGAAAGACAAATAGTTAAACTTCTGCTGGGCTCAAGAATAAACGTAGAAATTGCAAGCAATAAAGGCACACCTTAAGTATTTTAAACATGCATAACAAGAAATCCACTGAGCAATTCCACTGATTCCCTTACTTAAAAACCTAGCAGTGGCAGAAAAACTGAAAACTATTCAAACACAGCAGTACAGAAAGCTCTGTCTCAGTGAGTACGTAGAAGTTTTTTAAAGATTGAATTGTTAAACAGGGAAAAAAAAAAGTAAAACAGCGAACCTGTTCAAGAAATAAGCAAAATGTGACAACACTGTCCAAATATGCCATCAGCATGTGATAAATTGGAATATAATGTATTTATTCCATTTTACTTTGTGTTCTGAAGTGTTTCTTTGAAACAGAGTGTAGAAATTTAAGACAGCTAACAGCAATCGCTACAGTTTTACTTTTAACTACTTAGAATCAAGATGAAAAATGATTAGAATCAAGAATGTTTATCATCATTTTTAAGAGCATATGCTCCAAATTCAATAAAAGAACGCAAGAAATACCATTGTACTAGCACTTTCCTTACTATCTCCCTTTTCTTGGCTTAGATATTAGAACTAGCTTGATTTCATCTTCCCCCATCCAGCTCTACCTGTTCCCCAGCAGCCAACCACGTCCATATGGAAGGGAAACAGAACATAGTTTAATGGGCTGCCATCATCAAGAATAAGCAGGGAAAGAAAACTTTAGCAAAGTGACACCAGATATGAAGCTAGAAGATTAATTCTTAACAACTTAGGAAAAAAAAACAGGTCAAGAGAAGCAGGAAGACTATGCTGAACTGGGCTTTTTCTTCAAACAATTTTTACTAAAAACAAAAATCAGGATATATCTATTAAGCTTGAACTAGACTGCTAGACACAGTATTTGACATGAAAGCTGCAGGAAAGTGATATGGGAAACACTGAGCACTACAAGTGGCACACTGCTGCGGTATACACAGCTTTCATGCAGAAGTAACAGACTTTCAAAAGGTGAACAACAAAGTTACACAGATTTAATGCAGTTGTTGGTTAACAAGTTATGTGTACATGCTTGTTAGCTGTGTAACTTTTTGCTCCAGAAATGTACTGATGTTATTCATCCCTACCTATGACAGCCAGTGACTACCTTGTGTCCCAAAGCACACAGCTATATACTCTGCACACATTTTTCCATGTAGAATATCACTATTGATTACAAATATGTTTATTCTTACCTGAATTCTTAGCTTCACAAATATATAGTGATGAGTTTGGCAGCTTATATATATACACTTCACCTTATTTAGTGCAGCTGCAGATACTTGTTAACCATAAAGTTCCTTCTGGCACTGCTAAAATGCTTTAATTACACATTGTATTAAAAGATGTCATTGTCACTTTTAATAAGAGCAGAAATTAAAACACAGCAATGTTTCACCGTAAGCAGTTGAGCAGCGCGCTCAAGAAAAACCAGAAGTCTGAAGCAAAGGATCTTAAGAAGCATATCTTATAAATCCCCTGTAACTCTAAATTATCAGGATATGACTGAAGTAGTGATGAATTGCAAAAAATTACTGTTAGTTATTAATAGATGCACAGGGCATTCCTGAAGCATCAAGAGGAACATATTAAGTGCACTTCTCTTGTGTGCAAACAAAGCAAAATAAATTGCTGTTATATTTTTACCCTATGCATTGTTTTCCCAGACAAATCATCTGCCTCTTGCAGGGAAACAACTAGCTGGCAAAGTTATTTGGAAGCAAATCTATACACTAGCTACCAATAGTTTCAAGAAAATAATTATTTTCTTTGGCACCTTGTGAAATGTGCCTGTCTTTACGTGGTGTTTGGTGTCCTCAGGATTGCTGCTGTCATGCCCTGCTCATAGAACCACACGATGCCTATAAAAACACCCTCTGCCAAGATAAACAAGGGCCTGGAATTTGGTGAATTTTTCCTCGGTAGAGATAATGAGGTGCAATTGAGTTGCATGAAGTTCAAGTGAGCAACTGCACCTGGGTTGTAGGGATGGCTGAAAATAAAAAAAAATAAATAAAAAAAAAGAGAAAACCAAAAAAGCCAACAATTTTGCAAAGAAGGGAAAAAACTACATTTTTGAAAAGAGCCTGGAGTGATCTCAGAATATGCATTTCAGCTGAGAATAAATCAGAAGTCAGCAGCAACTCATGGGATTTATGAATTCGGAAGGTCTTCCAGGAGTCCTACACAAGTGCTTGTAGACAACCACTACTGATGCTGAGACTTCTCATCCAGTTATCTAAGTACTCAGGGTGGAATTCTATCTCTTCCAAATGATTGGAAAATGGCTAATTTGAGTATCAGTCATCTCCTTTCTTTCTGCTCTGAGTGTTGATAACCTATGCCACTGATATTGTGCTAGCTTTCTTATCCTTCTAGTGAAGGCTGAAGGAAAAAGTCATTTAAGAGTAACATTCTCATTAGCATCTACTACTGGCTTTCCTTTCTTCTTTCAGCAGTGGACCAGCCCTGTCCTAAGTCATCATCTTAATGAGTGTGTTTGTAGATTGGCTGCTTGTCACCCATTGTGCACCTTCCTTCTACATGATATCGTGCCTTAGATTTCAGCTGCATCCTTGGGTGTTCACCTGATCCTTAGCACTCATTCTCTTTCCTATTTTCACACCAGTACTTCCTCTGCCCATGTCATTATTTTTTTCGTGGATGATGAGGATGAAGGATTTCAGATTCCCATTCACCAATTCAGATGATTTCATCAGAAAATCAGATCCGATATGCTACAAAAAGAATAAATTCCTTCCTGCTCATTATAACACTCCATTCATTCCCACAATTTACAATACCAGAACAAGACTGTTGCTCTACCTAGATGTATGCCTTTTGTTGTAGATATTTCTGCATATACAGAAGTATTTCTTATTATGACACACAACCTGGGAAGAAAAAAAAAAACGTGGACTCAGCAATCATCAAGTATATAATTTGGTCTAATAATAAAAGTAACTGAACTTCAGCTTTGAGAGTGGTGTTCAGTTCCCTGAAGGAATATGAAATATCTCTTTGCATTGATGGCATTTTGTCTGGAGTGTGTTGTATTAAATTAGCTGTAGACATCACCCATCTGTCCTACTCGATTCCAAGACAATATTCGTTTAGCAAATGTTTTTGCAAACAAGTGAATGATAAGCAAAAACAGGCAATGCTTAATAAAGAAATAGCAATAATACAAAGTTCATAACTTTACATCTATACAGAAATCTAATTCTAATCATTCATAATTCTGGCAAAGGTTTTCAGGGCAAAAGCTTTCTTTGTTTGGTCTGAGTCTGAAAAGATCTTTGCCAAGTATGACAAAATATTATTCAGAGATCTCATAAGTTACCAGATCACAACATAGTTGAAGATGCTTTTCTTTTTACTCAGATATGTCTGGGAGGTTTTTTTAACCTCAGGCTTAGCAGATGATTCTATTTTAAATAAAAAATGGATTCATATTTAAGACTTGTTATTTTCACAGTGTTGCCATTGACATCAAAACCTTGTATTAGTAAGAAACATTCAGGTCAAAATGGCTGCCAACTATTACATCTAAGAAGTCACGTTAATTTTTACATACAAAAAAGCTTCTTCATGTACATGAAAAACATTTCTTCAGCTCTTCAATGGCACAACAAAATTGTTAGGCACTGAAAGTAACATGGCAACCAAAGATGTGACCAAGAAAAAAATTATCTCAACGTACATGAGATCACATCACTCAGAGATCTCACTGTTTTTTTCCTTATTTGTGTCAAAGTGTCCGCCTTGGACAGCCACCTGGGAGCTCAGAAATACGGTTTACCTTAAAATGCAAAATACAAGCTCATACCTCATTTTGTTGTATTCTTCTCTAAATAATTGTTTCCATATTTTTGGCTTTCTTTGGAAGTAGTGTAAAACTGTTTTGATTATTAGCTGATGAAAATGGGGAGATTTTCTTTGCATTATGCTGCCTTGCACATCCCACCTAATTCAAATTATTTCCTTTCATATCATGACTCACAAGGGCTGTTAGCCACTTCATTTCAGAAATATTTCGTTTCCTTTCTTTATTCACAAGATTCTCAAGACTATAAAGAACTTCAGAACTTCCAAGCACACTGCTCACATGTATATCCAGAATCTTAAAGGCATAGAAGCATGAAATTGTCTCCAGAGAAGGAAACATAAAGCAACAGATACTCCTCATACTTCAAACGTTTTTGAATCTCTGAACTAAACCTCAATTCTATTCAGGGAACAACTGGGGTAGATGATCACCTCCTTACCCAGAAGCTGAAATATCATTCAGTTTGGAAATATGGCTTGCCACTGCTTAAAGTGTTTTGCTTTGTTTTTTCGTCTAGGCAACTGTAACAAAGCTGCCACAATGGGTTTATAATATGTAGTTCAGCACTGTTTTGTAATGAATCTTCGTATTCACTGTTCTACATTTATCAGATATTTTGTGCAGAAGCACTTCTTTTCTAAAGTGAGGGCAGCTGAGTGAATTTACAGCAATTGAGGAGCTAGCTCTTTGGTTTCTTTACTGTTTTATCAAGTTACAGAATTTCTGACAAGAAAATTGAGCAAAGGAATTGCACAGCACTGGCTTGCATTTTATTCCCTTCTCCAAGTGTTTGTTTCCTCTGAAGAAATGGAGACGGTTTGAGAAATATATATATTGGGTGTGTATAGCATTTCTCTTCCCTAATTTTGCCCTTATGGTGTATTTCTGAAAAAGTCATGTCTGAAAAGTTAAAGTATTTTGTGGGCATTGCTTAATGAATATGTTCTGTATTCATAAACCAGGATTTAAATGCTTAATGAATCTATTTTTATGAAAAAAGTGGATTACAGGAAGAAAGGATTTGAGAAGCGGTGAGCAACAGAAAAGTTATGATTTTATTTTCCATTTGGCACATGCATGTCCCAGAGAATGATTCTGAAAGTTTTATGTATTTAGGCTATACACAAAATCCTAAGACTAGAGTATATGACCAAGACAAATTGCACAACTTTGTGCTCCTAGAGTTTTAATTTTTGGAGCAGAAAAACAGCTGAATAATTCAGAATGAAAATCAAAACGGCAAAGATTTGAAAGTATTTAAATCAATGCCTATACTGGATTGTTAATTACCCAAATCTGCAAAACTTTTCAGTGATTGACACTCACATACAAGTCTATAGTACATTCAATTCAGTTTTCCTTAGGCTTAAATTTGACCTGCGTATACAGTAGCTTATGTATAAAAATATCAGTAACTGTCAATAGACATTTGTCACAGCTGTAGAAAGTAATGGAGTTCTGACACCAGTTTCACAAGGCAGACAGGGCACAGATCACACTAAGGCCTCTGTCTCTCAGATACAACCAGATACTCAGTTTGTGAGATATCAAAATTGAGAAGAAGAAATGAGTCAAGGAGATTGGCTCGAAAACAAGTCCTCAGGAGTCAGAGGGAACCCTTGATATACACTGCTCCGATTAATAGCTGCTCAACAGGAATTTCTGGAGTGATTTTCTACAATGTCTAGATTTCTGTGCATTTTTCTACAACTGAGAAGCAAATTCACATGTCAGGCTGGGCGGATGTACTCAAAATCCCCACCTCTAACAATTTTGGCCTCCTTCTTTCGTGGTTTTGTAATCCACAAATCACCATAATACCTCATACAAATCATTTCAAGAGACACATGGTTTATGGAGAGATCTATGGCCAACTCAAGACGACATTATTTTCATTTCATTATTCATTTCTTCTTTTTACATCTCCGGTAGAGTGGTTCAGATTCTGTATTCCATTGACGTCAATTGGAGTTACATTTATAACACTCAAGAATAGGATTTATGTTCCAGCATATTACATTTGATTTTGAAAGGTTATATACACTATATTCAGACCATGGTGTGAATCAGGGAACATATGTTCAACCTGCTAATTCTAAGGTACTACATTCCAGCGCATTCAAAACTATTTTTATTAATAATTCCTCCCCTTTTTTCCCCCCTAAACATGAAACAGTCTACCAAATTTCCAGCATTCTTTAAGCTTACCATCCAAAATATTGTAGATTTAGAAGAAGCCAAATATTAAATGTCATTTGCATTTAAAACAAATTCCAAACTATAAGCCATGAATACAAGAGATATAATTCTACTTCTTCTAATCCATGCCAGTCCATGGTCTATTCCCTTGCTTATTTCAGATTGTATCAAAACAGCATTCATAGTCCAGTGACATTAAATAAAGCACAATATAGCTTCCCAATCTAACGATGACAATGCTTATTGCTTTCATCTAGTGTTCAAAGCAGTAACAGGCTCCCGGCTTTGTCTACTGTTTTTGCCTCTGGCAGATCCTCTCTAACTTTCAGATTCTTCAACAGTAAAGCCCAGTCAATTCATAGGCTTTTGATAAGGATGAGAAGCAAACCACTCATTTTTGCAGCCAGACACAGAAGACAAAGATGTTGTGAGAAAAATCTGACACAGGTTTTTCTTTCCTACACTAGTTTTCCCTGAAAACAGTCATTTGCACTTCTTGCCCCAATGCCTGACATGAGACCCATCTACTCCTACAGATTTTATGAACACATAGAAGTGGCAGCTATTTACCAGCAGCAGAATGATACAACTGGAGCCAAAAAAATCCCTATTTCCCAATTTCTTACCGGACTGCTGATACGATACTCTAGTCACCTGAAGATAAACCACAAAAATAAGTTGAACATAGAGGGAGCAAAAGGACTGTATACTGCAATTCTTTTGTAAAAGAATATATACTTCTTTAGCAATAGAATCAAAAAATGAAGGCTAGAATTTCCCAATTTTTCTCCCTCGCTATCACTGAGAGTTAGATAAATGTAGGACATATTACTGACAGATTCATACCCTTGCTAACATGATACTTTGAGGCTATACCTAAATGATAGCTCTTCACAAGAACTTTGCTACTCATGTTTCTTGGTACATCACAGTGTGCGAGACCATTTAGTTACTGATAATTTATCAGTATCTTCTTACACTTCTTACCTGGAAAATATGTTATCTCTGACACCAAAATAACCTATTCACCAGACAACATAGCTAAGAGAGCTCTTCCAGTTGCTTTGGCTGGAACCTGAACAATAAACATAGTTACTTCTGGTCATCTATCCACAAAAGGAGTCATGAAAGAGCAAAGGAAACATTTCAAAAGGAAGCCCAGAAAGCATTATTACTTTGTTTGTTTTGGTAGCTCTTCTTCACCCCGTCACTCCTCAGTGCAACTCTTAAATCAATTGAATCTCTTTGTGTTTCTATAGGTTCAGTGGTCTGACAGTTCTGCCTTGTCATCTCTTTTATGTTTGTGCCTAAATAGATACATTGGCCCAGATTCTGTTCAGCCCCTTCACCCTGGAGAAACAAGCTGGATGTCCCCAGCTTAATTCCTGCATTGAAGTGGAAGCCCAGATGACACAAACTGTATGGAACAGGTGTAGACTTCTCTTCCTTCTGGTTCCCCTGGGGATGGTGGGGAGTGGTGGCAAATAAAAGGACAGGAGTTTAAAAGACTTTGACGAGGACAAAATGAGTTCTGATTGATTCCAATGACTGTTTAGTTGTCCATAATAGCGCTGCAATTGTCATTCTCCCAGAAAGTAAGTCCCCAAAATTGTCTTGTAGATGTTTGCAAAAATGAGCTAGCATGGACAAAATACTTGACTGATAGCTGTTAAAATTTAGTATGATTAAATGCCTTAGAAAATCGATTTTTCTCCATTTGTTTTCCTCTTTGATTCATCCTTTTCAATATCTATATCCTTTTCCATGGCAAATGCAAAACGCGAGTTGAGGGTTTAGGTTTTGATGTTCACTTTCATAGAAGTAAAATCTTAACTGAACAACTTCTACATAACTGTCAGTGTTGGAAAATGTTTTTTAATATAGATTCATTAAATGGCAAATTAAGTCAGCATTTACTCACTTTAGTCATTTACAACAATAAGCTTACTTCCAAGTCAGCAAGACTGAAACTTACAAAGAAGGGCTGAACAGAGAATCTATCCTAACTGCACACAAGAAGATAAGTATATCACCAGCTCCTGGAATTAGACTGCTACAAAGCTGTAATCAATGCAGCATATACACTACTCAGAAAAGGTCAAGAATGAGGGCTTCAGACAGAATCATTTCTCAAATAGGCTAAGTCCTGGAATTCATAGCAAGAGGAAAGGTTAAGGTGCAACTAGCCATTTTAGGAAAATGTTACATTCTCAGAGTTACAAATTTCAAGGGCCCTTTAACTATGTCATAGTTCCAGTAAGACTGAAAAGAGGCCTTGTTGTGAAGTAAAATTAGTTTAAAAATAGCTTCCCACTCAGCACAGCAACAGAGTGCCCAGACAGCAGCTGTGGCACTTGCTTTGAACACTAGAGCATCCATGCCTCAGCCATACGTTCTCTGCTGCATAAAGAGATGATGAGGCTCTCCTACGTATTAGTTCACATGCAGAGAAATTACAGGCTTTGTCAGATTGGATGGAAAATGGTCAGGTTTGCACCAGTCATTAGAAGAATTAAAAAATATCATCTGAACTTTCTCATTCCCGGATCTGTCAGGAAAAAAAAAAAAAAAAGACACTTGTTTGACAACGCATCCCATTGATTTCAGAAATCTGGAGTAGTAGGCCATTATATGCTAAGAACGAAAAGAATTCTTCTCTAACCTGGTCATGTTTTAGCAGGAAACACGGGAGGAATCTGCAGCCTCAGAGGATAGCTGTCAGACTTGTAGCCACTACTCATAAAAGCCCCTGCATTGTTTACATATTAAGAATGTTTTTAAGTCAAATAATGTGTTTCATTTCTTCTCTATCATGTTTTATGGCTTTTCCTTTTGCTATATTCCCAAGGGTTTGTGTCTGGAGCTGCCTTCAATTCAGGGAGGTAATTAAATCATGCAATTTAACCCCCACAAAGAAAGTGCTGCCATGGGTTGATTTTGAAGGAAGAGTCAAGTTATGTTTCATCCAGAGGCTCTAAGCCAAATAGATCTGAGATGGAGAAGTGCCCAGATTTTTTACAGCATGTATTCACTAAACCAAACTAACTCACTCTGTACTGCAATACCACAGAGTTTATCAGATGCCTTTGAGAATAATGCTCTGCAGCTCCGTGACACGCTCATATACTGGCCCTGCTCTGTACGACATGGGGTCAGCACTCCCACAGCAGTACAGGTTGGATGAGCTGCTCATGGGTGCAGGAGAAAAAGAACATCCTGACCAAAAAAAAGCATCATGTTGGCAGTTTTCCGTAGGCCTCACCTTCCTAACCATGGGGACTGTTACTGGCATTTAAACTCTGAACTGGTGAACAAACCAGGCACAGAAATAGCTAGCCCACACAGCTGTCTTTGCTTAGCTGTAAGCCAGTGCAACTGCAATCTCATCATTCATTCATGGAGACACTCTTTAACAGGATTTTTCTCTGCCAGTGGTCCATTCATTTTCAAGAGGCTAGAATACAAATCCTACAGAAAAACCACATTGAGTTCATTTGTACATCAGTTGGAATAATAATCTGACCTTTTCTCTGATATACAATCGGGTGTAGAAGAGAGCAACTGACACTTTTTTCTATCACATGGAAATTTTAATGTAGTCTAGCAAGCTTCTAGTGATGTGTTTTTCAGATGCCTTTGATATGGTTGTACCAGAAACATAAACTAAGTTCTGTATATCTGTCCTGGTTTGACCTAGCAG
>WBMW01000103.1:246048-273021 GCA_013396635.1 Penelope pileata
AAAACACAGCTTCATACCAGACACTGTGAGAGAAGTAACTTCTGTTAGAAACTAAGACAATATCACAAACATGAAACTGTTTAAGAAACAATTCTCTTCAAGCCGTGCCCTTGTGTTCCACTTCATCATTTGTTGTAGGCAAATCCGTTAACTTTTCCTACCTTACCTATATACAAGAATTTCTTCAAGTCTGGCATGTAACTTTATTACACCCAATACGTTTCCTACATTCCTAATACAGGATCTTTCATCACAATTGTCGTTGTACAGACTCTGTACAGTTTTTTCCAAAATATTTGGAAGCAGAATAGGAGAGGAGTCATTATGTTATACAACGAACACAGCATTAACTAGTTATCCTGGAGTCACACATCAGATGTTCATATAAAAACCAGGCAAAATCTATGCTCTGCATAGGGCCTTTAACTTCTAAGCTCAGATAATGCTGACGCCACGCCAGAGAAGTTCTGTGATAGTCGGTGTGTCCAGATTTCTACATTCACAGTCTTTGATGGATTCCAGACTCTCTTGCTCCAAAAAATCCTTTAGAGAACTTTTCTTACTCCGTAAAATCAGTCAATTCTTTGATCGACAAAACAATCTTGTGTTTTAGCAAGTCATTTTGAAAATGAAATATAAGCTGGAAAGTATTTTGATTTTGTGAAATTGATACATAACAACCATTCAATTACTGATCTGACATTACGCTTTTAGCTATTAATCAAAATAAATGATGCTATCCAAAAGTTCAATAAAAGCAAATACAGTCTGTTCTTATATAATGACCAATTTTAATCCAGCTCAGGGTTGTAGGATAAATTCTTAAAAAAAAAAATAAAAAAGGATGCAGGTATGTCACTGCTGGTATGCCACCTTTTCATCTATAATGATTGTAAACTACAATAAACATACAGTTTGGAATCCATCTACATACAAGTGGATCATTTGTTACTACCTTTCCATTTATCAAAACCAAAAATTCTTGTTTCAAACAATAAAAACATTAAATATTTATCTTTGAAATAAATATCTTTATTTATTAAAATAAATAAACTTCAACATGCAATTAAAGGAACATTTTGACTAACTGAATAACCATAGGTGTTTTTAAAGATGAAACACCACCTCAAAAATGTAATACGCCTCTTGGGAATAAAGAAGCCTGTTTATCACAGGCAAAACTTCATTTCCCAGTCTAACTTCTTCCCTAACTGTGGATTGCACAAGAATAAATTCAAGGCTTTTCTCCTACATTTACTGGCTTTGTTTCACAAACATCCTCCTCGGCATTGTCTCTAGCATTTTATATATATTAAACCAAATATACTGGAAGTAAATAATTGGATGATATGTACATTGATTATTCTGTATAGTAGTGATGGATTAATCAATACAGAGTGGTGAAACCATTTGCCTTGGCATTCCCAAATAATGTTTGACAGCTGACTTTATATTATTAGGATAAACTGCAACAGAAGTCCAGGGGTACAGAAGAGAGATCTCAGTGGTCATAGAATTGAAGCGTAACTATTATCAAGAAAGGAAACTGTACAAGGTAACGGAAGAGAGGAAGTAAGAGTGAGAGAATATAGTTCTGTCTTTGTTTTGTAGAGCATTTAAAGCATTTAACATTTTCCATTTGGAAACAAAATCCAAAAAAAATTATAACTACTTACCGTTAGAATCACTTTAATAATTTTCATCTTAGAAATAAAATCTGACATGTAAAAATACAGCTTGGTTTTTCATAGTACCTAAAGCACTCTCTCCCCTACCTCTTCACCAGGCTTCAAATTGATCAATAGCTGCAGAACCCGAAGCTCAAATTCCTTATGCCTTTAAGCGCTGAGAGCTCTGATACCTTCAGGCAATGGATTTGGCTGAGTAAAGTGCACTGGTGTAGAGGCACTCCAGCTGGGCTATCAGCTGCATTACCTGTTGGAGGAGCCCTCTCGGATTCTTCTAGGACAAATCTAAGAATTTCCCCTGTAGTTTCCTGAAGCAACAGTGTTCCTTGGCTCCTCTCTGTCACTCAGCAGTACATCCCCTTCCCTCACAAAATCTAGTTTAAAGTTCATATCCCACCGTACCCTGAAGAATAATCAGGAAACTGATTTATCATAGCAAATCCAGGTAACCAACAGAATGATTTAAAACTGGAAATATATTTACTTTCAAACTTAAAATCTGAAGAAATGCACAAAAGAAGCTTGTATAGACAGAAGTGTCAGGAAGATGCAATACTTGGCAATGTTGGGGCTTCCCTGAAGTAGGGATTTTCAGGAAAGTCTGGACAGAAGGCAGGAATGATGGTTTTTTGTTTATTTGTTTTGTTTTTTTTTATGGGAAAACAGCATCCAGGGGGCTTGACCAGAAACAAAAGCCACTGAACAAGCCATGAGGGCAGAATCAGCTTCGTCAGTGATTGCACGCAGACTAGTTGGTAGTCTGTGTGAAGACAGCTTATTTTTCTGCTAACACCTTACTTTTCCAACAGCAGGTTTGAAAACTGAATATTTTGTTAAGCCATTTAATAAAAATCCTGATTAAACAGCAACGCTTTAAAAGCGTCAAACCTTGCTTTAAAGAAAAATAAGAACCAGAACTGGCTGGAGACATGCAAAGCTTCCCCTTGCTTAGGTGAATAAAGTAATAATTTAAAAAATTGTAGCTCCAACAATTAAAAAGAGGTTTTATTTTTATTAGAAGTAATTGATGGTCAGAGAATAATTCAAAGGCTTGAAACTGTTCATGATCTTGGCTACTGAAAAAGTATTTTTTTTCTTTTTAACTGACCCTCAAAACAGTTAAGCAGCTGGGAAATTGACCATTTTTATGTATTTTACATAGCAAGGAATTTTCTTTAGAAAGACTACTTCTAAAACTAACAAATGGTTCTATTGTTTGAGGGGAAGATATGAATATACAGAAGATATTTCAATCTTATTAGAGAAAGTCAAAGCCTCTATGATGTTAAGAATATCTGAGCATTAAATTTAAGGTGAGAAGCATCCCAGGAAGTGTTCACTAGGTTAATTTTTATCTAAACCAGAGGAAAACCATTGTCTTTGCAGACTTAAGCCCATGTTCTTGCCAGGTTGAACATAAACATTTAGGTGAAATATTGCTTACTTTTAGGATGTTACCCTGGCCTATGGAAAGTATATGTTAACACAAATCACCATTCAAAACTCCTGTACTTGGAGTAAACAGCCCTGTTGTCAGGGAGCTAAACAGCAACTTTTTGTATTTTTACTAAGTAAACTTTCTATAATCTGTTGTGTACATATGTAATTTCAGAGGAACACAGAAAAGTTGCAAGTTGAGTCTTACTACCAAGTCTCAGAAAATGTTTACTATACAATGAGACAAATGTCAGCAGTGGCGTAACAAAGTGAGGGGGGGAAAGCTTACATTCTCAAAGATTCATAAGAGTCTGAGCCTTCATTTACCTATAGACATTCAATTTCCAGCAAAGAAGTCTGCTTCATTTCAGATATACATGAATAACCAGAAAGCCTAATAAATTGTGAAATAAAGCAAGATGACTTAAATAAGTCAACATCAAACCATTACAGAAGAAGTATAGCCACAGTTAGACTGTAGAAGCTCATTTTAGTGGAAATATACATGCCAAAGAGGACACGAAGCAGACTAACTTGAGTTAGAACATATCCCTGGGCAAAAGCTATCTTCTTTTCAGTATCTATATTGTAGCTGATGGCAGCTGCTCAGAAACAAGGGGCGTTCTGCAACCACTTCTCTTCAAAAGGGGGACTCGCTGAATTTAAAAGTCTGCATCCCAGGCAGACTTAGTCAGGACAGATAGTGATGAAGCTGCAGCTCTTGAAATTTCAGCAGTGCCAATTGAGGGTGCCCCCATCTCATGCCCAAGGCTTGGCATCCCTGCCCCCTCACTGACACCTCTGAAGGCACACAGTGGTCTCCGCACCTCTCCTGTGGAAAGCAGCTACCAGAAGGAGATACGCAACATAAACATACCCAACCAGATGGTTTAAAAGCCTTGGTAGATCAACTGTGTAATTAGGAAAAGAAAAAAAACACTGCTTGCTAAATTTAGATTCAGTTTGGAAAAGAATAATGGGGTTCTAAAACAAATCGGAAGTTTTTAGGTTCTGGTTTGCTCTCATAAGATGACCACTCTTAGAATTAATTCCATCGCTAATGCCAGAACCAGACAAGCACTGGCTGCAGAAAACCTCCACTGTTTTTGGAGTACTGGCTTCCATTTAGTAAGAAATACATGTTTTCTAATTAAATTTCCCATGAAAAACAGTGGTTTAAATTGAAGGAAACCGTGCCTCACAAAAGCTCAGTAATACTGTTGAAACCAAAAGCTTATTTAAGAAGATGGGAATTTTCATAAAAAGCTTAAACACATTCATGTCTCCATTTCTGAAGGTAAATATATCCGTCATAAATCCTTCAGTAATTCTTCCTCAGACTTACTTGTTTGGATTTCACTGAGTAAAGGACCAGGAGGAACAAATGATACTATGTGGATGTTTTCAGCACCTGCATACCCGGTGCCACCAGGGCAGCCCTGGGGAGGCACAGTTACGTCAGCATGAGCCTGTTCAGGCTGCAGCACAGGGAGCTGCACAGCAGGCCCTGCAGCCCTGCTCCACTGTGTGTCCCGCACCTATCATCCCAGCCCAGAACGCAGGGTCTGGCCTACTTCCCTCTGACCCCACCTGCCAGCTCCATGGAAGCTGGGGAGATGGGGAAGCTGATGCATTTCCCTTTCTTGTCCTAGTCTAGAGAGTGTACTTGGCCCAACTGAGTATATGCAGCCAGAAAGCAGGAAGCTCTCATGGGCCTTGTAGTTGAGACCAGAATTTGTAGAGGCAGCCACAGAGCAAACCACCAGACTGTTAAAGGGCTTTAGGTCATGAACAGGCTGTGCATTTCAGTATTCACCTTGACACAAGGCCTGGGACAAACCACCTGGAGTGCTAAATCACCTAGCAGAGGCCCTGGATTGCAGGCTGTTCACAGCTGTTCAGAACAAATGCACCCATTGAGGTTTCTGTCAGGAGAAAACCATATCTACCTTCAACTCAAAACCATCACTAGTGACAGGACAAGTCTTCAGGTTGCAACATGGCTAACTGGATTAATCACATATTTATCCATGATCTAGGTTAAACCTCCACAGCTATTTGCTGGGTTAGGATTTAGGTTTAGCACATTTCAAAATTATGCCAGATCAAAGTTTATATGAACTACGGTAAAGTGCAAACCATCTGTTGACTTAAAATCCAGATGTCCTCTGGTCTTTCATCCACCACCATCTAAAAAGTAGTGCAGATAACTTGGCAAGAGATCGAACAGGCCCTGCAGGGCTACCTCCCTCCCTCCCTCCTCAGGTTACCACATCTAATATAGCTCCATACTAATTAGACTACTATTCTTCTAAGGGCAGGCATCTTTTTCCACAGTTTTGGAGACAATCGTTTAACTTGCACTTCTGTTGCATATGACAAGTATCTGTAAGGGGCTCAAAAGATAAGAACTAAGTACTGTATGCTTTTGGCGCTTTTTATTCAAAATAAGTGGGAAATCTGTTCTTTTTTTCCAAGTTACTTCGTTTTATTTATATTTACTTCTTTAAGTTATGGTAACAGTTGCAGAATCTGAGTTTGGAAGTGAGGGGGTAGGAAATTAAAACATACTACTATAGAAGAAATGTTTTATTAGCCACAAATCCAAGAGACAATAGCAAGGCCAAAACTGTCAACTGATGTTCCAGAACAGCAAAATGGTAAATCATCAGATATTGAAAGGGTGAGGGTGGAAAGAGAATGAAATTGTTTACTCCCTTCAGGCTTTAATTGAACAATAATAACAAATCTAGTTACAGAAAGAAAAAAAAATCTTGGCTTCCTCCTGCAACAGCCCTAGGTTTTGGGCAGAAGCAACGTTATAATGTATAATTATATAACATGCTTGAACAGTTGCTTTCTATATGGGAAGTAACAGATTTGCCCAGCTGCATTTTGGCAAAGTCTGAATCTACCATTATTCAGAGTAAAACAATTTTGCTGAAATTTGGACGTCTTACAAAGCTGTCTGTACATTTCAGTGATGGTCTTTGACATTGCTTCTCTTCCTGAGACTAATGTATGGCTTCAATGCCTTTACAAGAGGTCTTGAATTGTATTTATCTCATAGTATTGTCAGTATAATTAACACTGCACTCTTTGTGATGAAAGAAAGGACAGAGCTTCAAGAAGCATTGAAAGGATGTCTTTGAAAGTCTCATTTAAATATTTTGATATTGTATAATTCTCTAGATATACACTTTAAACTCAGCTGCTTTATGACCTTCATTCCAGATTATCCTGTGTCTTCTTCATCAGCAACTGAAGAAGTGAAAAGCAACACAATCTTCAGTTGGTTCAAAGCAGCGGAGAGTATTTGCCCTCATATAGCCACTTATTTCAATTATTTTGCTAAAATCACAAGATTGAGTGCACTTAATATTTTGAAAAATAGTGTATTTCAATATTTATGAACCTGAACTTCATCCTATGGTTAGGATTCTGATTGATCTCACTAGAACCCCTGCTGCTGTGCCATTGTAAAGAACAGAGAGATTTTCAAAATAATACTAAGAAAACTAACAGGCACAGATGTTTGGCATGGATATACAGGATATAAGTTGAGTGTGAGACTGAACAGAGAGCCACAAAAACTGTCAGTTTCAGAAGATTGATGCCAAAGTGACCTTGTAACCAGAACGTCTTGAGTCCTCAAGTGCGAGTCAAATGCATCAATTGGAAGTTCTCTCACAGCCAACCTTTCAAACATTATACAGGCCATTACTCTTCCAAGAGTACTTTATGAGCTTATTTCACTTAGTGCTGGAGAAAAAAAGAAAACACCAGAAAAGACAATGCAACGTGAATAGAGCACCAAGAAGTGGTTCCACAAATGCCATTGTAGTCTCCTGGGGAAAGCTGCAGCCACATAGCCCATAACATTTTCAGTATCCCAAAGGGAAATTACCTCAGATTTTCTGTGTTCTCATTTGTCTAACATGTTTTTATTACATTTTATGTCTTTAAGTATTCTGTCGTCCAAGAAATTGCTCCAAAAAGCAATTTACCACATCATATTACTTTCTACTATCTTTATGTATCATCAGAATTTTGAGAACTTAAACTACTGTGGTTTGGAGAATCCACAGAAGGCTTCTGGCACAGCTAGCAGATCTTGAGAAGAGAATGCTTTTGTTGCCAGATAGTCTTCTGTATTTTACATGAAGCAGCCCTTGGATATAACACAGTAACAGGACCAGGGCAAGGAAAGAAACTGAGGCATGAGTGAGAAGTCTGAATCCTCACACACAAAGGAACTGAACCAGGCTTCTTACATCCTGGCCACATGCTTCAGGCACTGAAATAGCCCAAATGTCAACCCTGAAGATAGCAATCCAGGCTGAAGGTCCCAAGTGGGTAGAGAAACCTCTTTCAAGCCCACACTGAACCATAAGACGGTCCAAATTTAAGATTTGACCTTTCTCTATTTTTCCTTGTTAGTTCTACACTCTACTATGCTAAAGCACAGTAGCTGTTTCAGATCTTACTGACTGACTTAGTGCTTTGGATGCCAATTTAGATACCAGCTGTTCGGTTGGCTCTGATCTTTAATTTGAGCTGAGTTGAAATCCAAGTCTTCAGCAAGACTCCTGGTTGCCAGTGAATATTGAGGAGGAAGCCACATTTGAGGAGAAGGCATGATTTTTCCCAAGTGGAAAAAACACTGCATCACCCTGAAGTAATCCTCCCCACATCATGTATGGATCAGCTGTGACAATAAAGAGAGCAACTCAGAATATAGGCTCCTCTATGAGTAAGGAGCAGAAAGTAAGGAAATATACCACAATTCATGCCTTCAGTAGTGCCACCAAAGCAACTAAATCATTGAACACATTGTCTTATTGAGGCACAAAATACTTCCTCTATAGGGGTCCCCATGTGCAGTCATTTCAGTCATTTTCTAAAGCACGGAACTTTGCTGACTTGACATTCCAGTAAGTGATCTGGAGTACCTTACAAATGTTGCCATATTTATGCAGAAGAAATAACTTCAAACTGCCAGCCTTCCACAGACCACAAACACACTCCTTTCCCCTCCCCAGCCCCACAGTTCCTACTCTGTTTTTGTGAACATAAGGAACTGACAATGTTATTTTAACCAATTCCTCAATCTAGAAGTGCTCCTCTAACTTTCTGCTACTTCCAGAAATAGCAGTTCTCTGTGCTTTCAAAACTATTTAAAGAAAATTTCCTGTGATTTGGCTATATACATTTAACACCTGTGAAGATAGAGGTGTGCATACAAACTCTGAAAGAAGATAAACCAAAGTGTTGGAACACTCAAAGCATGCTCTGGCTGAAGATGGGTTAACAAAGTGCTCTGGGCTCTGCCTCCCTATACTAGTAATAGGAATCAGGCTTGTTGGGAAGGATTTCTTGGCAACTGGCCAGGAGGAGAGTCTATAATCTGCAAAAGATGGGATTCAGGGCTGAGTCAGAGACTGTCTGAAAGTTGTCTGCCTATCAGATCCTCACTAAGAGAAGATAAGCCTGCATGCAATGGAGATTTGTTACGCAGACCTTGGTCATGTAGGCAATGCTCTGCTTAAAGGGAGAAACAGCCAAACAAAATGTGTCATACAATTCAACTTTGCAGCTTTTGGCTACGGGATCATGGTGATCCTGTTACAGTTACTTAAGTTACAGCGGTCAAAGGCACACAAAATAGGGACATTTCTTCATCATTTAGTCAACTCCAAATAATCAGCTGCCTGCACTTCAATGACAGGGCAGTACTCAGATTGCAAAACAGTGGGGAAAAAAAAAGACAAAAGTTTTATTACTGGGGAATCTGGTGGGGTTTAACTCACAGAACGAAGGATCAGAGCACTATGAGAAGAATCTCTTAATAAGGATCCATACACACCATATCTAAAAGCAGGTGAAAATTGGCTGAGAGAAACTGAGAAAGGCTATAAAAGGTTTGTTACTACACTAACCTTTCAATGGAAAGAAAATAATTATGATCAGTGTTCAGCACAGCACTAGCTCAGACAAAAATCATCCCTATTGAAACTTAGACAAAGAAGAACGTAGGGAAGAACATTTTCTGTATTTCTGAACTCTCAGCTATTATACTACTCATGAAAATGATAAATGGCAAAATACATATGGAGGCAAATCCAAACACCCTTGTCTTTCCACTCAGATGGGGTGCTTTTGGAGTGACACAATCATGAGATCTTGCTGGCAGATTTTTCTAAACAACAGAAGAATTGTTTATGTACATTTTACTTGGTTAACTTATCAGGCTTAGAATGTCAGGAAAAATATTGGATATACTGGGGAAGTTCTTTACTTTCAAATCACCTCCAAAACCAAACTCTGTTAGGGAGGATACATCTTCTCACTTTAAGATTTCATGAATACATTCCTAAATACAAAATCATCATTGTGCACAGCAGATAACAAGATGATAAGACTATTGATAAACAAGAAAACAAATCTCTGTTCTTAATTTCTTCCATGAGAAATAAATCAGTAGTTTTCCTCTTAAGAGCTTATTATGTTATAGCCCGAATGCAAAATAATGAGCAAGCATAGAGTCAGAGTGCCCTCTGGTGGTAGTATTTCATCGGTACTCAGTTTAGAACATTGTCCCTATCAAGAAAAAGGCCAAATTTTTTCTTACTTGACTGTACTACAAAGAAATCTTATAGCTGTTAAGCTAACATCCCTGAAGTTCTCTTTTAAGAAAATACTGAAGTGCCATACAATTAAGCACATAGATCTAGAGTGCCAAAGGTCACCCATGGATAATGAAATCCAGAAAAATAAAGCCCATGCTTTATCTCCACCAACTCCAGACATCACAAAACAATGAATTGCAAACCACAGTTTGGTTAAACTTCTCAGTTGCTAACTTAGTTTCATAACTTCAGCATGACAGAGGGAGGAGAAGAAATTGACCCTCTTCATCAAGGAGCATAACGTGGGTTAGGAAAGCGAGTGGTGACTTCCCAAATTAATCCTGCTATGGTCAAGAGAAGACTGACTCCTTTCAGGAGCCCTTGCTTCCAGAATTATCATACATATCTTCAGGGACCAGATATCAGGCTCTGTTTTGCAGAGAACATGAGTCATTATTAACATAATCTCGGATATGCTAAATGGGAAAGAAGCTCTGAGAAGAAGCTAAAGCAGGCAGAGCTGGGTTAAAGTCCAGAGAATTTTCATCCTGTGTTGCCAGGAGGAAAAAGATTGAGGCCCTCAGTCTGTCCATCCCTCATCTGTTTCTCAGTTCCTCCTGGGCTGACTCCAGTTTTCACTCAAGAATGGCAGCTTCCCCTACAGCTATGAATGGACAGTTCAAAACTAAAAATCAGATATTACTCCCCAGTTCACCCTGCAAGCAATCAAAAGCAGACGGCTGTTTTAGTCCCCTGCTCTTGCCAGTCATGTCACAGGCAGGATGGCAAAACATTCTGGTAAAGGCTGTGCTAGCTTGCAGAGACACTGCTGTTAGGTCACCAGTGGCACACTGATGATACAAAAAGGAAATCTAAACTTGCACAAGAGACAGAAAGATAAACAGGCAATATCAGCAAAGACAACTCATTTTATGTCCACACTCAGAAACAGCAATAAAAATACTCACTGGAAATCAGATCTTTCTCCACGATTTCAAATGCCTTATCCTGAAGTAACCATAAACTTTCAGCTTGATTTTTCTAACATTCCTGAAAGGAACACTAACACTGACATTCATTTCTAAATGAGATTAAATAAGGAACTGATTTTGAAACAAAGCAGAACTGGAGTCAAGGATACACATTTTCTCAGTATCAGACCTTTCAGCTTCAGGAGACTTAGATCCTCAAAAAACAAACCAATGATTTAATATATTATCTACTGCCAAAGTCTCTCAAAGACGGTAAAAATACCCTCTCTGGGTAATCCGCATGCAAATGGAACAGCTTATTAAGGATTCCTTAATTGAGAACACATAAACAAAGGCCTTAGCCACATCGAAACAATTTCTTGAGGCAAACTTCATGGTCTGATTTCCCAGAAACACACTGGAAAATTAGCAAAAGGGACTGGCTCTTTCTGCTGTGTTTTAAGCCACAGAGAACAATGCTGGCCACACCCAAAGGGACAGCTTGAACTGGCATTAACACAGCTACAACAAATAACACACCTACAAGGAAAAAAAAATCAGGTAAAAGTGTCTGCTCAACAGATATTCCAGACCATAATATAGGACAGAAAGGCATCAGTTCAATTTTCTATCCCAAAAGCCAGGTGGTGGTTTTTACATTCTTTGTTTTTGATTATCAGCATCATGATTAACCTAAATTTCCTGTTTCTCAGCTGAAAATCATTGTGTTAATGGTGACTGATTAGCACAGCTCAGCCAATACAACCAGCTACCTTTGCCAATGTCAACTGAAGCAAAAACATGTATTGCTAAACCAAATGAAGTGTGGTTCCGCTCTGAAAAGAGATTCTGAAAAATATGTAAGAGTTGTTTCTTGCTTAGTAGGAGCCGCTTTCCTCTGCCAAAGCTGCGTCTATTCACCTTACCAACATACACATCTTTTCTGCTTTCAGTACACTGCTTTACTGCTTTTATTCTATTCCATAACTCTTACACGTGTTGCCTCAAGGAAAGACTTCTCAGATAGCACTGCAGAGAAGCTACAGCTGGACAGATGCTTTTTTAATCTGCTCTCACAAACAAAAGATAATTCACAGAATAAATAGGGATGCCATCTTGTAGTTAGCCTTTTGCTTTCTGACTACCTAGATCCTCTTTTCCCCAAAGTAAGCTCCATGTTGATCATTGTTGAAAGTTCAGGCTAAATCAGAATACGACAGCCACTGAGTAAAATATCCTCTAGGACGCAGAACATCTTAGGAACGTATCCAGAACAGGAGGTACTGCTTAATCTATAAACCCAAACCATACTTCCAGGTCAAACCCAATCCACACTGTTAAAAGAGCTTTTTTGCTTTCGTTTGCTTAGCCTATCAGATGAATCTCAAACTCTGCAAATGTTTTTATCTCTTCAGATTATATACAAAGATATTACAGGTGCTAGTCTTGAGCACTCATACTCAGTTCCCTCTCATAAGGGTAATTCTAGGCTTGTTTGTCTCCTAATACTTCAATAGAAGTCCTCAATATTGCAGTGAAATACTGATAAGGACAGTATTCTTGTGTCTATTTTGCCTCTCTAATTCTATTATGTAATACAATTGAAGAGTTTTAATAAATGTCCTTGCAGCATTACGAAGATATTTTCCACAACTTAGAACATGATCAGTAATGTGTATCCTCCCCCTCTACTCTGCCCTGGTCAGGCCTCAGCTGGAGTACTGTATCCAGTTCTGGACTCCCCTGTATAAGAAAGACAGGGACCTCCTGGAAAGAGTCCAGCAGAGGGCCACAAAGATGATCAAGGGCCTGGAGCATCTCCCCTATGAGGAGAGGCTCAGTAAGCTGGGTCTGTTCAGCCTGGAGAAAAGGCTGAGAGGGGACCTGATCCATGTTGATAAGTATCTTAGTTGCGGGAGGCAAACGGAGGTGGGGAACCTCTTTCCAGTGGTCAGTGGGGACAGGACAAGGGGCAATGGCCTTAAGCTGGAGCACAGGAAGTTCCGCACCAACATGCGGAAGAACTTCTTCACGATGCGGGTGACGGAGCCCTGGAACAGGCTGCCCAGGGAGGTTGTGGAGTCTCCTTCCCTGGAGATATTCAAGACCTGCCTGGACGCCTACCTGTGCAACCTGCTGTAGGGAACCTGCTCTGGCAGGGGGTTGGACTCGATGATCTCTCGAGGTCCCTTCCAACCCCTACAATTCTGTGATTCCAGAACTGTGAATGCTAAGGACTAGCAAAGTAACTCACCGACAAGAAATTCTAGATCAGTGCCCCATTGGTTTGAGGGCTTTTTGCTTGAATCATTTTTTACTCAAAAAAGTAAAAGCATTTGATGTACTATCTTATTTCATGGGGTATTTCTAAACATTTCTGAATCATCAGTAAATTTCTCCACATGACCTCAAGCTGTATAACTGAAAAAGCAAGATTGCTTCAGATAGATTTCTGACGATCCCAGGTAAAGTATTAGATGGTTTAACAGTCATAAACAAAGGTTTCAGACTTACTTGATGGTGATCTCCCACCAAGATAAGAAGCAGCCAGATCCCACAAGGGAGAGAGATATTTCCCCCTCCATGGCTGGCTCTTAAATGAGCCCGGGGTAGCCCCACCCTGGGTCCACCCCTCCCAGTCACATGGAGAGGGGCACAGGTGCTCCCTAGGCCAGCCACTGCCCTTCACCAGGTGCTCAGTCGCTGATTCGGGCTGTGACCTAGTGTTTCCTTTACACCTTGCCTCAAGTTATTTGACCTACCTTAGCCTCAGTAAAATGAGCTGGAATATTGTGTAGAAGTGTGAGTTCAGGTTAAGTGCATTGCAAAAGCAATGAAAACACAGCAGCAATGAAAAGGCAGCCTCATGCTGTGTTACTCTTGGGAGGCCCAAAATGTGGAGAGTGCAGCTGGATGCATGAGGTTGGGTGTCAGGCAGATGGAAGTGCCTGAGTGCATGGCTATATTGGAAAATACTGCAGCAGTTGAGGTCCATTTTCTTGCAGCAGTTCTGAATCTAATCACAAAGTTGAAATTATTTGCAAAATAACTTCAGCTTTTACCTACTATAGGCTAAGAGCTGAGGTAGAAAACACAAATTCTTGCTTCTACATTCCAAAGATCAGACATGATTTACAAAACAAACTTTAAAATTACTTCATCTTTAGGATCTACCAGCGCTTTTTTGATTGATTCACTGAATTTTTAAACTACATGCAATTCTGGGCAGTACACACATTTTGTTTAAATTTATGGAGATGAGCATTCTATTTCAATTGTGTAGCACAGGATCATTAGTTTTCCATGCTTCTAGAAACATGGTACAAGACTTTCAGAGAATTCTAGCTCTTCTGAATGCAATGAAGGTGAACAAGCGTGCATAGATGTGTTCATGTGGAGAAAGGGGTAATTACCTCTCCGATGAAAGTAAAACAGCCTCATCTCTGCTTTCAGAAACTATTCTGCTAGGCGAGGATTTTAAGTCAGTGGTGGTTTTATGACTTTTGCACTTTCTTCTGCTGAGTCAGGAGACCAGAACCAGATGGTGCCAGAATTACAGACTTGATCTACATCTGTGAGAAATTCAGCCTCAAAAGGAGAATCCTCAGCTGCCTGAAATTCAAGCAAAGAGAAAGGTGAAAGAATTAGTCTTTTCAGGATCTTTACAGTCCAACTAACTGTTATAAGCCATAGAAATTATATTGTTCAAGTAGTTTCACATCGTAAATACCACACAATAATATTTTGCTATACCCTTCTGCTTTTGAGAGGCAAGAGTAATAAACTGACCTAGCACATGTGTGGCTTTCCTTTTAGTCATAACATTTAACCTCAGCTTCATTCAGCTTGGGAAGAATTTTCTGGGCTTAGAAAATAATAGAAATCGTATCAATTAAATTTTTGTTATTATGAGACATTGACTCTTATTTTGGAACTTCAGCAACCTGTTTGCGTATCAAGGAGAGAGACATTTTTCTCTCTGCCTGCATTTCAGCCAAGCTGCTTTCCAGGCATCTTCACATTGCTCCTTTAGTCTAACATGAGCCGACAGCCTTAACTCATGGAGTTCCCTGACCCTCTGTTGTTGAGACCAAATTACTATGACTTCTCGTACAAGGCACAATCTAATTCTCTCTTAAAAGGTGCAGTTTAATTCCTTTACTTACTCACTCATCAACCTCAAAGAGTTTTCTGCAGGCATGCGTGAATATTTCTCCCCAGCTCCATTCCAATGCAAAGTGAAACAGGTTATCTTAAACTACATGTCCTTAAATCTGATGCAGCTGAGATGAAATGGAGGAAGTACCAGGCATTGCTCTCCTACTTTGTGTCCAGTTCACCACTTACTCTGCGGGTAGAATTGTTCAGGCTTCCCTGAGACTGCTGTCCCTAACATACCCCTCATGTGTTGATGCACAGGGCCAAATTTTTTTTTTTCTGAATGATACACAAGTTAGAACTCAAGCTTGAGGCTATTACCATTGAACTCAAGAGAAGAGTGATGGTCCTAGTGCACGAGAGTGTTGGTGGTAATTTTGTTAGTTTAGTCTCTGTTCTATAGATTTAGTTGTAAAATACTTCAAAGTAGTTGATGGACAAAAGCCACTAATTTTAATGTAGTTTTGAATGTCTCCCACGCTTCATTTCTTTTACTTGCAGCAAAAAGGGAAGGATTACCATGGAATGCATTTTGTCATGCTACCACAATACAGAATATTTATTAAGACATTGTGGTCCTTTTTCAGCATGTATCATTTGCAAATTTAAAATAAAATTTAAGTCAGAAATAATGCACCAGAAAGTGCAAATCATTAGTTATATTCTGCCACCTTCCAGTTTCTCTTATGTGGATTTCTAGAATCATTTTTTAGGTTTATGTTTTCACCAACAGGTGAAGCTTTCAATTCTGAATTCCTTATCTGTTGGTGATCTAAACCAACCTACGTGTTTAGTAAATAGTAGAAGAAAACGCATTTCACATCATAACTGATGTAAAAGCAAGAAAAGTTACAAAGGATTTGCTACTAAGGGGAGATGGGAATATCAAATTAAATAGGGAAGTGTCAAAGAGAAATACGTTTCAGTATCATCATGCTTTAAAACTGCTTTACTCCATTTAAACTGCTTTAAAATGGAGGCTATTTCTAATCTAAGCTATACTAAATGAATTTTTTAAATTCATAACTGATTTTCTGGTGCAAAAATTTCTATGACCAATAAGAGCAACTTGTAAAAATGGCTAAAGGAGCATGAAGCTTAATTACAGAAAAGATAAGAGAGATATTTCAGAAGTTTCAAGAGTGTAAGGATCACAGTGGAAGTACCATTTGCTTTCCCCTGTGTAAGTTCTCAACTGTAGCATGACAATTTCTGAAGTCGGATCATTAAACTTCTGGGCTGGATTCTAGTTCTGGACAAGCATATGCAACTTCTTTTAACTTCTTAAAATAACCACTCCCCAAAATGAATTATTTTCATGAGTGAAAACTAAATGATCGGGCTAAACAAATTATTTTTTTCTTTTGCAACTTAAAAACTCAAGTTTTTGAACTTTTCTGTAAATCCCTCTGTTTGGGATGTCAGCACTTTCGTATTGTAAAGAATTTCTCACCTGTGTTCTGAATAGGGTCAGATGAATCGATTGGATATGGATTATGGATATGCCCATTTACAGAAAAACAGTACAGGCTCTGTTCTAGACAACCTTCAACCACAGCCTTGCAAGCAGCATAGCTGCAGTGAGGTAGACCCACATACCTTATCAAAGGTATAGAAAATACAAGGGAGCATAAATACATCCTGACTCCAGTAGGTAAAAATATGAAACAGTGTGTGCAACTTTCTCTCCAGTGAGCCGTCAAGTTTCTGTTCAAACAGCTCCATTCTATTACTAGTAATTTTGAGTACTAGTTATCATGAGCGCAACATTTCAGGAGCAAACTTGAAGTCTCTGAAAAAATCTCAGTGGTGCCTCTAGAACAGGTGTGTCTTCTTGTTGAGATATCACACCAGTTTCATCACTCAGCTTCTACCTTTAAAAAGGAAAATGGGAATATGATGCTTCTCACACTGGTAATCCAGAAAAGCATCACAATGGTATAGAGACCACTTCTAACTGTCTTTTTTCTGCAACATCAGTAAGTGTTCACTGGGAAACTATTTATACAGTCTAACTGCAATCCAACCTACAAACAACTGTTCACACAACACAGTATCTAATTTATTAGTTGTGTGTAGTCAGCAGGTTGAGGCAAGCCATTTTTCCCATCTGAAATGCTACAAGCAATTCTGCTGGTGCAGTAGCAGGTAGTGTTTCACCCATCCACTCGGGCAAGCCAGGCAACCTAACAGCAGTGAAAAGAAACCTAACATTTTTGTCAAAATAGCTGTGCCTATAAGGCAGTATAGTGCCTAGATTTGTCTGAGGTTAAAACACACTGAAGTTATCTGTTGAGAATCTCCTTCCCAACTAACAAATCAAAAGTCAAACCCTTTGATGTTCTTATGCGTGACTTAAAGAACAAGGATGTTTTAACAGTACATTTTTCCCCCTGAAAATTCAATCATTGCTGAAAATTGCATCTATGATGGTTTCTTTTAATGTCTTGAATGGAAAAAAAACCCACCACCTTGAAAAAATCCAAAAAAACCATAATTGTTTTGCAGTTAGTGGCACATAAGCCATAAGTTTTCCTGAATCTGCTATTGGTGAGGTTGATGTTCTTGCCTAACAGATGTCAGGAAAGAAAAAACCTTAATAAATTAGCTGATAAGACAGATACATTTAAGTGAGGAAATGAATTGGCAAAACCTTTTGCTGACATATGTTTCTGAACATAATGTAAATTATTTTTACTTTGTTAATTATTCCAATGTATTCAATTTATGTTATCTGCCTCTATTATGTATTCCTGAAGAGAATATTTTACATTTTTTTGAAAAACATCTTTGAAATTAATTGCTTTACTCACAAGACCTATTTCAATGCTGGTAATGCAATATTTATTAAATTTCAGGAGTACAAAGAATGCGTAATGATATGTGTTGCATGATATGAGTGAAAAAAAAAGATGAATTTTTGAAAGACAGACATGAAAGCTTGGGTGGAGATTAAAGTCATGCTGCTGATATTTTATTAGTTCTTAAGCTGAATCTTCCACAAACATTTAAATTAATACTTTTAACATGCTGAGAGGATGCTGCACATATATTACTGGGGAAAATGACTAGCTGAAACAGGAGAGTTCCAATCAAAGAAATGCGACTACTCCCATCAGGATTGTTATGTTTGAAATTCAAGACATTATCTTCAGTGCTGCACAGACTGACCTGGGGAATATGCTTTGTTTCCCTTTGAGTTCAACAGACAGGAAGAGCTGTGGTACAAATTAATATTAATTCAATTAATGCCGTTATAATCTATGATAATAACATGAATACAACATTAATAAATTTTCAGTAGGCTGCCTAAAGCAAAATGACCAAACTGGGTAAGTTACAGCTGAGCAGATCCTCAGGAACATAGCTTACCTATCGCCTCCTGAAATTCACTGTAGAACTGTCATATTCATAAGCTATGTGGATCTCAAAGAGTGACAGGAGCAAATTGCGTACCCATGGCACCAGAACATGTTTGATATAGCAGAGGGCCACTACTTGCTTTGCCAGGCTATTGAGAAGCGTGGTTTAAAGGAGCTCTCCCCTAGTTCCAAGGGACAAAAAATTAAAAATGATCTCCATGAATGGCAACTTGCAGTCAGGCGAACAGCCCTCCAAATTTCACTAACAGAGATTTATCGTTCCATACCAGTAGATACTTCTGTCACTTGGTTTGTAGATTCATGTTATCAGTTGCATTCATCGGTATTCTTCAATACCCAAATATTTTCTTTGCCTTTCAAGCTGGTTGCTGAAAATAATCCCTCATCAAGAACAAGCTGTCACAGATCTTGGACAAATTATTCTCTCAGACACTTGATCAAAGGACTTAGTTTTTTTAAAAAGTGCTGTAATGTAATTTCATCTAACATTTAATTTTCTGATTTGCATTCTGTAGATCGCATTACCAGGAAAGAGGGGCTGTGACATATCCACATCTCCCAAAGTGTTCCAGAAGCTGCAAATAGTTGCTGGAGCAGAGTTCTGGTTTGTGCCATGTACCCTACTGCCTGATTAGAAATGGTTTTATTGCTGAGTACATGTGTTGGGATATCTGTTCTATTACACACATTTTCTGGCTTCTATTTCACAAAAAGTACTGTGAGCATCTCTGTTGACAAGAAATTGTGTTTAACACAAATGGAACAAGAACCTTTCTTGAGTGCATTAATTTTTCGGTAACCTAAAATGAATACACAGTGAAGTAAAAATTCTACAGGAGTAAAAAATCTACTTAATTTCAAAGCATTTGATGTATCAAAAAGTTATAAGTAGCTTACAGAACAAATGCAGAAAGCATTCTAAAATGCAGGAGCTACTACACTGCTCTGGAGTACAATGAACGTGCATTACTGGCTCTACTGTCTCTGTAAGCGCCTGTATACCATGGATGTGCCACACGGCAGGGAGCTTGTTCTCCTTGGTAATTACTTGTGGAGGTGGGAAACCTGACCCAGCAACTGGAAACAGCTGTAACTGTGACCCGCCTGGCAGGCAGCCTGGGGCCTACATTGCACCTCTGCAGGCTCCTGTCCACTCCCACAGATGCCATAGTGGTTTGTCAATACAGACAAGGAAGGAAGAATGAGGCTATAAAATTAGAGGCGCTTCGAGAAAGATCCTTTTATATAAATGACATTCAGCCCAATATGCATGGCTATAAGCCAATACTTAGCACTTAGGTGTAAACTGAGTGCAAACATAGGTTCCCTACCTACAGTTTCTTGCTTATGCAGCCAGCTGCTTCATTTCCTGCTGAAGAAGTCTTCCACACAGATAGCTTAAGCAGCAAAAACAGTACTTTTAAAATACGAAGAGAATACCACTACTGTGTTGTATCAGTTATCAGCATTATCTATTCGTTTTGTGTAATTTAACTGGTCCAAAATGCACAAATGAGTTGTAAACATTGGTGGATGGACCTGTCTGGTAGAATGGAATCTTCAAGAGAAGGATGGAGTTCCTACCTCTGGCTTCACACCAGTTCGAGCACATAGCAGAAGGGGAATGGAGACAGTTGACACTTGGAAAAAAACAAGACCACAGTGCAAGTACTTAAAAGAAATTGTTACTAGTGACAATATTAAATAAAGAAGTTGAAAAAAGGTGAGAAGGCAAGGATAAGTATAAACAGGAGAATATGTTGCTTTCCAGTGTCAGCCCAATGTATTCTTCAAAAACAATCCAACACTACAGCAATTCCCTAATGGTTCACAGGGACTGGCATTTCTTTTCTTCTTTCCCCAAGTAGACCACACTGATACAAAAAACAAAAACAAACAAAAAAAACCAACGTAAGTGTATATTGACATTTACATTTCCATTCAAATGTATTCTCTACATAAATATAATGTATTTACTAATTTTACATGCACTGAAGCCCTAGAAGGCCAGATGTACTACCACAGATGCTCTTACAGTAGAGAGCTGTTTCCTACAAGACAACAACTATTGCAGTGTGGAGTTGCCTCTCCCAGCAGCAACAGCAGCTGACCTCCCTTACTACTCCCTTCCGTCATTCCAGAGTAGTAGAAGGAACTGTGGCTCCCTGGCCTTCCCTCATCCTTACAGGCACAGGACACTGTAGAGTGTTCGAGGGTTCATGGTTAGGGAGAAAGAAGGGAGCGGAGAAAAGGGCATCCTGGGGTTTCGGAGAAAAGTAGAACACGGGTATGGAATCCTCAAAAAGAGCACAGAAGCAAGGCTCCACATCTTCAGGTCAGTTTACTTGAAGGCAGGAGATAGAATCCCCAATCACACAGCTTTCCACAACCCCTCAAAACAGCCTCAACCTCTTGGCTCTTTCTGTGAATTCTTTACCAGTCTGAATTCACCCTGGACCTACACATGGACCCTTTCTCAGATTTCCTGCTCTCTTGGGCTCTGTTCCCACTCACACTCTCCTCCTTTGCTCCTGCTTCCATTGATTCCACCCAAATCCTTTTCATCCAACTGCTTTCCCCCATTCTTGTCAGAGCCACAGCACCACAAAACCAAACTTTGACTGCACTACTGAGGAGTCAAGATCCAGCTCTCAGTTTTCCAAATTTGGAAACAAGAACTGGCCATCAGTGTTGCAAGATCTAGACCAGAATCGCTCTGCTTCATATAAAAATCTCTCTGCCCAAGCAGCATAAAGCCAGGTATTAGAATAGAAATTAACCCTAACAGAAAGCAGGTGAAGCTGTAGATAACAGGCAGCTCTGTCTTGCATTCCTTTCTTCCTTTTCTGTTTTTAAATGTTATCTTTGACCCATTTAATTTCTTTCTCACAGGGACACATCATCAGCCAAACAATTTTGTGTTCTACGTGATTAAATTAAAAAAGATAATAAATAGCTTTTAATTTAAACAAAATTCAGAAAGTTGACACAGCTCCTCTTTTTGACAGCCTTCAGATAACAAGTGAAGTTCTACGCCTTCCATTTTCCCCAGTGACAATAACAGAGGTAACTTAATTTGCATTATTGTTTTTGTAAAAGTGTACGTAGATGTTTAGACATTGATCAAACCTAGTGCTGTACAACAGATGTTGCAAAGAATGAAAGCCAAAACACTGAAACTCTTGCATTCCTAATAAACAAGCTGTTCCTTTTTTATTGTCTTCATTATGGCATATTGCTAGATTCAGATAGCTCTGATAAATGTGATGACACAGAGATCTGTTTAATAGTCAAAACATTGTGCAGGTGTGCCTCATTAATGTCAGATATGAAAAGATGGTTCCTCAGAGGCTGGAGATTTATATAGCTAAATGCTTTACATACTCCACACTGCAAAAAGCTGGATGCCATGACTCTAGGCCAAACCACAGCCAAAGTTCACAGCTAGACTGTGTACTGTAACCAGCAAGCAACTATCTTACAATGTCAAGCAGAACTTCTGCTTTAAAGCTACCATGGGACATAAACCTACGTTTATTTTCAAGTTCTTTCGAAGCTTGAACCAGAATCTTCTTTTTTTCCCCTCAAGTTTCTCACAGGAAAAGGTAATAATATTATTGGAAAAGGAAAAAAATGTAGTTTTTTTCTCAGAGAAGGTCACGCCTGCTGCTCTCAGGCTCATTGGAACCCCAACGTGCTGGGAGAGGCCAATAGCAGCATTCACCTCACATCAGTGCTGACTGGCATAGCCTGCGATTCCACAACATGTGGTAGAGTCAGAACTCCATGGCTGTATAATCTGTTCCTTCAGACATGAGGACTCTGGGTTTTGTGCGTCTGTGTTTGTCTCTACCAGCTTCTATGTAAGTGATAAAAGAGTGAGTTGCGCTTTTGAAAGCATGCACCATGACCATTCCTCCCACTGTGAACTAGAATTTGTTGATCTTACTCCTAAACACTCTCATATGCTTCAGCAGGATGACTCGTGTATGAAGTAAGTAGATCTGATACTGTTTTAATAGAAATTTCTTCATACACAATGTCAGCACAATTTCTCAGGCAGTCAATAGGGCTTTCATGATAACTATTCTTACCTTTTCAAACAGCAAACACTCTAGCACATTTCAGTTTAAAAATTATAAAATTTCCAGAAATTATTTCAGCTACTGCCAACAATTAAAATTGTTTCTTGTGTTAAAAATATTCCAGATTTATTTTTACCTCAATTTTTCTGCTTCTTATTGGACTTCTCCTATTTCTGAACTGGCAGCCTAAGTCCCTTTGGACTGAGTGTTTCAACAAGATGTTAAGTCAGAAAAATCTTCCATGGGCCGTCATTACACAGAAATATCAGCATGCATCCATGTGTCTTCACTGGAGCAAGCCAGTCAAAGTAGAAAGGGCATACAAGCAGGCGTTGTGTAGTCCTAATATGAGTGCTAAGGAACCTGTGAGACAGTGGGATTAATCTGCAGCTGCTGCCCATCCACTTGTCTCCTGTAAGGGAAGGAATAGGGGATTCTTAAGCACTTCCGTGCAGTTCTCCCACTATCCAGCCACAGGATGTGACTTTTGACATAATCTAGCTGTTAATCTGAACAGAATTAATACTGCTTGTATTTTAATGCCAGCATCTGTAAGTACTCCTGTAAATATTAGAAATTTCACTGCACACATGCTCTGTAGCCTGACCTCTTCAAGGAGGAAAAACGGGAGGTTAGGTTCCAAATATAGAAGGTGTTTGTCTTATAAATTCTTAATAAGAAAGGCGGCATTCAAGTTTTTCACTTGGATGCATATGCATCCAATATGGCTATTTCAGGACACACAGCAATGTGAATCATGTCCAGCTTCAGGTGGGGACTGCAAGAGTGAAATGTGATTGGTAATATAGCATGTATCTTCCCCACGTAAAGAACAGAGTCCAGCAATTCTCTCTTGTTTCCAAAAGGCAGATTCACACCAAGTCAACCAATTTAGGAAAGACGCCAGAGGCACCTTTACATTCTGAACGCACTGGAGTCCTGCCCCAGCCTTTTTCCCTCTGCTTTGCCATGTTTCTGTGAGCTGCTAATGCAGAAACAGAACCTTTGTATGAGTGTGATGACTCTAAAGCAATCTGAGAACCTGAATTTTATAATTATTTTCTGAGAGTATCACTTACAGATAATCTCTGCACATCTCAAAAAAAATGCAGCTTTGAAGTGAGAAACAATAGGAATCAACTCTGTTAAGGTAAGAAAAACAGCAGAAGAAAGTACAAGAGAAAGAAGAAACCATAAGGAAAAGCAAAGGCTAGGAGAAGTAAGTAACAGGCAAAAGGGAATGAGCTGTTAAGCAGACAAACTGACAGAGGGAACTAAATGTATCTGCCAATATCCCTCAGAACAAAAAAGGAGCAACCAGAACCCTGACAAACAATGCAAGTCTTCTCTCCTATTGCTGTATTTACATCCAGTCCAGGATGTGGAAACCACAGGAATGTTGCTACATTCAGTGGTGTGGAGCCATAAGTGAAATAAAAATACAGATAAATAAAGAGTGAGATTTGCAAGTGTTAATCACAAGACACAATACCTTCAATGGGTATTTTACTACTTGCCTCCAGAGCAAATTAAATGGACGCCAGGATTTTCTGAAAGCCCTAGACATAGAGCTTAACTGATAGCTCAGTTATATTCATGTAAACCAGACAATGACTCAGGAAAGATAAATTGCATTAGGTCACATTCAGACCCCCATGGCTTTGACTCCTGCCAGTCATACTATGAAACTATGAACAATAATGGACACAGGAGAAATCTCTGATAAACATTGCTTGGCATATTTTTCCCTTTTCTTAGGAACCTCTGATACAGTTTCTAATCTATCTATGGAATACTGCCAGAGAGAAAATTAGGTTGCTTTAATATGGTTTATTTTGAAAATTCTATATCTGTTCTTTCTAGTCTCGTAATTGCCAGTTAGGTAACTACAGATGTTTTAGCTGATTATTTGATCTTTCATTTTTCTGAAACTCTTAACATAGCACGACTAGTGTATAAATTCCTCTTCATAATTTCATTGGGAAGATCGACATTTTTACTTCTCATGAATCTAATCTCCTCTTTACAAGTCCTCAAAGACAGTAAATCTTTAATATTGCATTGCTATTATATTTCCAAAATAATTTTATATTTAGGAAAAAAACATGAAGAGCTCAGATACAGCTATATGAAAAAAAAGGTAGACATGAGCTGTCACTCCTTAGCAGAGAAGCATATTTGACAGTACATATCATCTCCTTTAAAATGTTCACTTTTATGTTTCAGATGACCTGACAGGATAGGATACCCATTTTTGTGATGAAGGTATATGGGCTGCTCATTTATTATCTTCAGCATTATTTACTGAATGTGTCATACTTAAAACAATTTTTTACTCAGCAATGTTTTACTCAGAGTATGCACTACAGAATGACTGACAAGCAGAACCTACACACCTCACTACAAAAGTATTTGAACTTGTAGAAATCACTCCAAATAATACTCAAAACTAAGTAAGTATGAACTATCCATGTTTTCTATGCTCACTTTTAACTTAACTTATTCAAATGATACAAACTCCTGCAAAATGTGTAGAAGAACGTAAAATTCATACTAAATACTCAAAAGGAAAACCTTTTAAATACTTAAAACCAGATCTAAGATCTGCGTATGTAAAACGTGGGAAAGCATCTCTTGAGCAACCTAATCTTAGTGACCAACCTCATTTTCCAACAGAAGATACCCTAAAACTTAACATCTGAAGGGCTGAGTATTCCAAGGTCTTTGTAAACAAACTTGAAAATTTATCCAAGAACACTTTTTATATACCTGGTGTAAATCTTTAGCATTAGCATTAGCCTCATATCCTTTAGCACAACCGTAATAATTAGCACATACCACTTTCTCTTTCAACTCACCTTGCCCTAGAGAAAACCAAAAACCTTACAATAGCAGAATGATGTAATTAGGCAGAAAGCACAGGTAAACACACTTCAAAGAAATATACTTGTCAACTTCTCTTAAAACAAGAGTGTAAACTAACCTTTTTACTATTGCTCCTCAGCTTTTTTGCTTTTTTCTTTCAGTAAGGTATTACTAAAAAAGTTCCATTAAAACAACTGAATATTATTAGAGTAGCGCCAATATAATGACCACCAAAATTACTTTCAATTCTTCTTCTGTCTGAGCTGAACCCAGGACAAGGGGAGGGCACAGAGCAGTGCTAACAAAAAATATGTAAATTATTTTGCGCATTTTGATACGTTGGCTAAACACAGTCCTGTGAAGAGCGAAAAATATGCAGCCTTGCTTTCTGTTTTGATAAAGGAATTTCAGAATAGGTTTCAAGATGGCTGAAGAAATAATCTTTTTTTTTTGTATATTTGCAACACCATGTTCAGTCAATATAGATACTTTACCTGCAAATTTTCAAATGTGATGCATAGAGTTGCGATCAGGCATTCAACTCAAAGAAAAATGTGATCAAGTCTCTTTACCAGACTTTTATGAGATCTATTTTACCAAAGAAAAATATTCGTCACTTCACAGTCATGCCTTATTCACACCATCGCTTTTTGGCATTATGTACATTTGTGAACGATTATTTAATATAGCACAGGAAGAGTAAAATTTCATTAAAAAATCTCTGATGAACACCTCAAGAACTCACTAAGAATTGCAACCACTTCCATTGAACCAGGCTGATACATTGGTTTCACGAAAGTAAGGTCAAGTATCCCACTAGTTTTATGTTTTTGTTGCTCTCTTTTTACGTTTTAATAAAAAATAAAAAAAATAAAAAAAATAAAAAAAAAGTTTTGTAAGTTATATACATTAACTATATGATCTATTTTATATGTGGCCCAAGACAATTCCTCTTCACTCAATGCAGCCCAGGCAAGCCAAAAGGTTGGACGCTCATGAGTCAGGGTACAGCAGTGGGTGCATCTGCATACCAAAATGTGGACTGAAACCATCTGTGCCTCACAGAGTTTGTGAGGGCTCAAGATAGAACCGTGCTGGTCTTCTGTGTGTAACCCAGGTTTCTGTCAGCATGAGGTGGACACACGCACACCGTCTGGGCCACATCACCACAGTAAGACAGGAGGAACATGGATTTTTGGGTTTCTGACATTTTAAAAGCAGTGCTGTTACACAAGAGCCACAACAGATTGAGAGGAAAAAGGCTTCAAAATCTAAATAGTAACCTTAGGTTTAAACTAGCAACTAATTCTGAATAATTGACATTTATGTATCACCTGTGAGCAGCTCTTCATTTACTTCGTTTTTATTTCTTTGTGAACACTAATGCTTGCTCTGCTGTTTATTCATATATTTTGTTGAAAGTTATGCTTAATGCACAATATCTTCCATTTTATTCACGTATGAGGGCCGTAAATTCTAATGTGAGCTATGCCACGTCTCCATGGAAGCTGAATTGGGCATGTTTAACATGTAAAAGTACGAAATAAGTCTATGTTTTCTTTCTCTGTAATAATGTAACAGCAACTGCTGTTGAAGATTAATTTCTGTCCATGT
The DNA here is from genome assembly GCA_013396635.1 of Penelope pileata. Lineage (NCBI taxonomy): Eukaryota > Metazoa > Chordata > Aves > Galliformes > Cracidae > Penelope > Penelope pileata. The sequence goes on from WBMW01000103.1 coordinate 272,879, forward strand.
TGCAAACTTCTGAGGTGCTCATATTATTGAACTCCAGAAGGTGGCAGCAAAATATTTTGAGATAAAAAAACTGGTTTATTTTTGACACGTCCACTTTAGTCTAGGCTTTTTTTTTTTTTTTTTTTTTTTTTTACCCTAGGCCT
>WBMW01000103.1:273029-308869 GCA_013396635.1 Penelope pileata
TTTTTTTTTTTTAACCTCAGCACTGATGTATATGGCATTTTTAGAAAGACATTGCATTCATTTTGATAAGTTTTCTGGCCTTGCACAGTCTATGTCAAAGGAAGATTTGTTTTCACTTATTATGTTATTTGTATATGTAAGACAACAGGGCCTAATATCAACTGTATTATTAAATATTCAATGCACTATATTGGTAGGTACTGTCAGTACTGAAGAACTCAAAATGTGTGAAGATGTTTTTGTCAGAACATATGAACATCAGGTCTGCATCTTACAGTCTTCCCTCAGGCAAAATCCCATTGACACCCACTCAGGAGAACAGATTTATTTTTAGCTAAGAGCATAAGACTTTGATGTAACTAAGAGTCCACTTAAAAAAATATTCTGACACTTTACTGAGATCAAAAATCATAAGATTTTATGGCCTGTAAATTACCATCAACATCTGTGAGGTTTTTTTGTTTTTGCTTTTTTAAAAAATTAATAATTGCTGAATATCACAAATATGAATTCACAAAAGCAATGTGCACTTGAAGGTAAAGTTGCTCTTTTTCACCCACATACACATGGAACACTGAGAACAACACTTTGAATGACTCCAGAAATTATATTAATTTGGCTAAAATAAATCTACAAATAGCATTTAGTTCTGTTGCCCAGCTGTATGTTAGTCTCCACCATGCCTAGAAGCTTAAAAATAACCTGTTTAAAACAAACAACAAAATCATGCAGTGGTAAGCATTACAATGCAATGAGATTCTCAACTGCCAAAAGGACTTCACCTTCAGAAAGCATTAATGAGTTTTTCAGATGGTTAGCTCATATGCATATAAACAACTTTCAGAAGTGGTTTATTTTAGAGTCTGTAAGATTAAATTCAGACTTTCCTACATCTAACATCATGTACCATAAGTTACAGTAAAACAAAAGATATAAAACCTCTCACTGGAGAAAAATGGGATTCTGCTTGCTTTGATATTCTTTTCCAAAGTCAAAAGTTACATTGAAAGGAGACCTAACAGCATGACAAAATTCTCAGATTGATGTACGCTGCGGAAATGATTTCTGGTGGTTGTTGCAAGGGTCTTAGCTCATAAATGATTATTCCTGTTCCTGACATCAGTGGGAACTAGATACTTTTACAATACTCCTACAAATGTTACAGTAACATTTGGTTAGGAGTGCACCTGGCTCTTAGATTTTGTGTATGTGCTGTCCTAAAAGTGTAACAGTCGTCCGTACAAGTAACTTCTTTAGCTGCACAGCAGTTCACTTCTACCTATAGTTTACTCTCCCAGCAACTTCTAAGAACAAACATCAAAAATTGCCCTTCTCACATTTGCCTCCTGCTTCATATGAAACAATTTATTACAATGTACCATATTTTGAAGAGCTGTGCCTCTCAGCCACTTCTGGAAAGACAGACTTAGATGTATGTCATAGCTGTTTGATTCTTTCTTTTTTTAATTGTTCAAAAAAAAAAAGTTAAACTAATGTACTCAGTTTGAAGAGTTAAAGCAGGTAAGAGTCGGAACATACCCAAACTGACAATTTTACTGTGTCTTTCCCCAACTTTTCTTTTACATTTGTACGATGATATAGTATTTAGTTATGCAATGGAAATGAAATATTTATTAACTTTATTTTTATGGCAAATCCTTATCTCAGTGTAAAAATATATTTTATTCATTATTTTGCCAAAACCAAAATGTCAGTACTCGCTGATTTGCGCAGCAGCTTACACCTCACTATGTAAATAATAAGGGTTGTATTCCAGCAGATTACAAAATACTTTGGTTTTAATCACATCTGAGAGCAATGGAAAGAACAGCTGTCAGACTGAAACACTGTCTTAAAATTTAGCTTGACCTTTTCTTCATCATTCATTTCCATAGCAAGTTCAATGACATGAAAACAGAATATTTCTTTTTTTACTGGAACGGTCTTCAGTGGCTTCCCACCTTGTTTCCAGAAGAGAAAAGCTAAGTCTGTAATGCATTATTAATGCGTTGAACATAGTAATAGCCGTAGAATGTGCTGTAGGTAGGAAACCCACATTGTCACCAAATTCATCCTCTCACTTTTACATGTTGATCCTGATCTGCAAGTAGCTTAAGAAGATCCTGTGGGAGAAAGGGAGAGGGAGAGGGGGAGGGAAGGGGAAAAAATAATCCTTTCTCTTTTAAAGTTATTTCATTTTTTAACCTTTTTTTGCATGTGTTTGTGTGTGTATGTGTTGTGTGTGTGTAATAGTACTTGACGTGATTTTAAGGAAATGCAGATGGAACACAGATAAATGAAGAAATGAGACACAGCTGTCCTATTTTTGGACTTGGTCATGGTAACAGACAGCGAATTTTTCAAACAGACAGAGCTCGTATGTGTTAGTGACAGCAGATTAGACTTCCTGTTAAGGGGAGTCAGAAGACGTGAACCTTTTCACATCAAGTGGAATAATTTTGTTTGCAAATGACTCAAGCTACTGGTTACTTTTGTAAATTCTTCTTTTAAAGTCTTGCAGGTGTGCTCTGATTAAATAAACACTGTTGACAGAAACCTCACAGACTTGTAGTTTCACTAAACATCTCTCACTTGAAGCATCTGTGTGTCTAATATTGTATTCATGCTGACAGGAAAACCCAACAGCTGTTAAGTGCTGAGGAGCAACTCAGGCCTTTAATGTTATGGCACATTTCACAGCGAGAGGAAGAAGGTTTGTCAGATTATCACCTGCACATTTGAGAAGTGTCAGGACTTAGCTGTTTCCACCCGCAGGATCACCAGAGACTGTTACATGGGACCTTGGGTTAAAGACTTGGACAATGTCCTGCAGCCTTGCAGCCCCAAGGGATGAGAAGTCTGACATCATTAAAATTAATCAGAGAAAAGAGATGCAGTAAAAGGCCAAATTAAATTGCTTTGTGGTCAGAAGGATCGACTGACTAATTCTCACTGACAATAATAATGTCTGCTCATGCTTTTTACGTCTATCATCCTCCCTTGTTGCCTTTTAGCTTTCAGTGCTATTATGGCTCAGGAGGGCAGGAAAAGGAGAATAATGATGCCAGGTCTGACTTTGCAACCATTCCTTGCATACAGTGCAAGTAGCTTGAGCAAGTATGGTTGTATGATTACCTTGAGTAAGTGCAGCAAAACTAAAGACCTTTAAAAGCACATTGACTAAATTACATTGCTTAATCTCTAAATTTTTAATTGATGCAGGGGAACAACTTTTTTATCTTTGGTTTGTCTGTCAGTATACTTAGATGAGCCTCTTTGATACAGTATCTAAGGTTTTCTTTGCTTTCAATTGAGTTGCCAGTTCTCCCTGCTACACTGCTGAGAAAAGGAATTATTCCCATTTTATAGACGTAAGATAAGACTCAGGAGCTACGCCAGTGATGCAAACGCATGCAAAAATTCTAAGATGCTGTAATTTGGGGAGGTTTCTAAGATGTTTGTTTTTCACTCATTCATGCCCTTGATCAGTGAAGAAAATTCAGACATCATAGATGATGGCTTGTATCTACCAGAGGCAGAGCTGCACAAGAAGCAGAAGGACCTAAGGATCTAAAGATGTTTCAGTGCTTGATAGAAGGTTTAAGCATTTGCAAACAGCTTCTTTTTATCGTTTTTTGTTTGTTTTGTTTGTTATTTGTATTATTATTATTATTGGAGCTGTTGAATGGCATTTTTCTGCATACACTGCAGACACAGAATCATAGAATCATAGAAACGCCAGGTTGGAAAGGACCAACAAGATCACCCAATCCAACTGTCCTCCTGCCACCAATATTACCCACTAAACTACTAAACCATAGCCCTTAGCACATCATTCAGATGCTTCTTGAACACCACCAGGGATGGTGACTCTACCACCTCCTTGGGCAGGCCATTCCAGTGCCTGACCACTCTTTTGGAGAAGAAGTTTTTCCTTATATCTATCCTTAATCTCCCCTGGCGCAACCTGTGGCCATTTCCTGGAGTCTTATCATTAGTTATCTGGGAGAAGAGGCCAACCCCCTCCTCATCACAGCCTTCCTTCAGGAAGTTGTAGAGTGCGATGAGCTCTCCCCTGAGCCTCCTCTTCTCCAGACTAAACAATCCCAGCTTCCTCAGCCACTGCTTGTAAGACTTGTGCTCTAGACTCCTCACCAGTTTTGTTCCCTTCTCTGGACATCTGCGCCTTTAAAAGAGAGCTATTTGAAGGAAGGGCACTCACACACCCCTTTCACTTTCTAGGCCATCCAACGCATGTACCTTGGTCACATCAGGAGCTGCAGGCTGAGCCCTGCAGAGGTAACACCAGAGAGACCTACAAAATACAAGTTCCGTACTTTGTGCAGTTCCTATGGAGACCATGCTACGTTATGATATTTTTCTTGCAGATTAAGAATTATATTGACTTCCTCTATGTTGATATTGTTGCGCACTGTTATGTCATTTCTACAAGGGTTATGGAAAGAACATTTCCTTCAGATCTGTGGAAGGGAAGTGTTGATTATCCCTAGCGCTTGGAATCAAATAATCCAAGTCAGTAATCTGGAACATTAAATTAAACTCCGTATTTGCAAAAGAAGCTTAACAGTTCATCTTCTCTTGTTCTCCATGTTTCCTTCCTTCCGCCTGGTGACTAAGTTTATAGCCCTGCAACTGATTTGAAATTTTGCAGCTGCTAAGATTATTCAGCTTCAGTTTAACAGCAGACATTCTCAGTACAAATCTGTGCTTCAAATGAGCTTTCTTTCCATTTCCTATTTCCTTTTCAAATTGGTTAGTCCTCAGTTTGAGGGATTATCAAAAGCTGACCTAAAGACTGGTTGGATCTCTCCAGGCTGCTGTCAGAGCAGAAAGCTGAGTGGAAGTCAGGAAAGGGTGTGTCAAGGGTGTGTGATGGGGTGCTCTGAGTGCGAGGCCTCTCCCTGGGGCCTGGCCGAGCCCAGGGCCTGGCTGAGCACAGGGGGCAATAGGGAAGAGAGGAGCAGACCTTGGTGCAGGAAGGAGCTGGGCCACGGGTGGTGAGGAGGGCATGGCACAGGGCCATGGAGGGGATTTGGGAGCTCTTTGTGCCAGAGTATTTCAGACTGTGAACTCCTTCGTAATGGAGTGATGCCTTCTCTGAGCACAATTTCACATATGCCTAGATGCAGATTGGCTGGTGCAAATTATGTTTTCAGACTCATAGGTCAGCCCAGACTGTTCAGCGAAGTGGGAAAAAGAGCTGTTTAGCTCCAGTACTCCAGGCTCATGCTAACAGCTGTGCTGTTTCCCTTTCTGAAGTCAATTCAGTCAGCGGTAACGTTGCTTGCTCTTCCCAGCAACGCCTTATGCCGTGGAGATCTGTTCAAAATGTCTGAGGTACGTGCAAATGTTTCCGAGTAAAAATTCAACACACTGAAGCTTTACAGACAAAGATTAATACTGTAAAATGGTATTCTAAGAGTGAAAGCTGTATCTGGAAGACAGTTTGTAACAAAAGCTTAATCACCATCCTTAATTTTTTTCTCATTTTCAATGCTTGTACCTTTGAAGTGACAGTGGCTGATGCTGAAGCTACATTTTCCTGAGGTTAAATCTTACTATTTAAAACAAGTTGTTTTAAGACTACTTGCAGCCTGGCAGTAAGCCCATCTACACATTCACACACATTCATACTATAACATCTAACTGCTTGACTGCCCCCCTATCTGCTTAGTTGCTGGGCTCCCTGTGTCGAAGCAGACCCCAGGATACTTCAAGAGAAAAACCAGCATGTTGCTTTTCATCTTTTGCTCATGAATAATCCATAGGATACCAACTGCACTCCACACCGATGATATTTTCTGAATCTTTATAGCTCTATAACACTGACAAGCTTTAGATGCAATATTAACAGGCAACATCAACAAAACAGAAATTATTTACCCAGCTGCTGAGAGTCTATTCCTGACAGCAGAGCTGTGAACTCTGAGAGCCATTTAATGACAAAATAGAGCTGGCAACTGCATTTTGGATTGTATCAAAACATTAGTTTTCCCCATAGAAGAAGAGTAATGGAAAGCAGATCAAGATGAGGTGGTAATCGCATGCTGACCTTTTTATGCAACGTTTCACAAAAAATAATTTTTGTTAATGATGTAAGAGACCCATTCACACTGCAGTGAGTTGCTAAATGGCTTGTGCAGTGTTTTTCTTAGACAAGATTTTTGCCTCTTTGGGTTCTTTACTGCTGTTTTTTACAAAGGCAGTTATTTACCTCTTAACTCAAATGAAACATGCTAGCTGCATCTCCAAACCATCTGGGGAAACGCTGCGCAGCTCAGGCAGTGCTGGTAAGAAGCACAGTTCACTTCGCACTGTCTTTTGAGCAATGGCAGCACCAACAGGTGCACATGGCTTACTGCATGCACCTCAGTACCTATTACAGATCTAAAGGGATTTTCTCTCATACTATCCTTACTTTTTTTGTGTCTCATTTTCTCTCCAAAATCACCAAGGGACCTTTGGAAATCAGTGGGGATCTACCAAAAATAATGTTTTTCCTTCTGACTTCTTTTTCTGATTTGTGTGGCCAGCCACTGGGAGAAGGCCCTTAGGAAAGCCCTGGGTTTTTCCTCTTTTTTTTTTTTTTTTTTAAATATAATCTAGTCAGCACCCAGCTCATTTGAAAAAGAGGAAAAATCTCCAGTAATATTATGTCCATTATACATGCTTAAGCAAACTGAATTCAATGCAGTAAGAGCTAGTGGCTTTCACATACGTTAATGCATGCAATTGGAATATTTAAAGTGTTCAGTGGTGGCCTAATTCTGCGCTGCTGGTTTTAGCAGGACTGTAATGATCTGTAAAGGGGTCAAGCTTGGGCAATGCTGAGGATTTTTCAAATTGTTTTCCACCCTATTAATCTCAGTGGGGACACACTCTTCAGGTATTGAATTCCTGTCCTTCATTTGTGGTTTAGTCTAGTGTAACAAGGGGCTTTAGCCAGGGCTGGATGTAGCACAACAAAGTTGCTAAGTGAGCTCAGCTAGGTGCTCCCAACTCAAACAGTGCAGTTGCACAATTCAGTGCCTCCTCTGCCACATTAGCTAGCTTTAATCTTGCCTAATACGGATAAAAAGACTGACGAAATCAGGACTGCAGAGACTTCTCTATGCATTGTAGAAATCCTGTTGATAACTGCATATGTATTTAGCAGCTGACCTCTGCTATACTGGAAGCTAAGCTGACTAGAGAAAGCTATCCTGTGTTGCAGTCAAAGGCAACATGCAGAAAGAAAATCCAGCTTCAGAAAGGTATTTAGGTGTCTGATTTACTTTTAAATCAATGAAGTAAAGCTCCTGGGTATGACTGAGCGTAGGGTCAGTGGGGTGGTTTTCTGTGTTCTTTTGGTTTGGAGCTAAATGTATTAGTTTTTAATCCTGCAATGTCTTATAATGAGAATCATCCCTCCAGGTTATTATGCCACCCTACTTACTCCTCAGAGGTAACATCCAAGTAGGCAGAAGCAAAGCTAAAGAACAAATAGGAGAAGTTAGGATTGTAGGTGAGCTCCAGTTCTTCAGACTAGGGAGAGGAATAGTAACTGGCCTCCATTTCATTTTCAAATGGTGCCTTTCCTTCCCTGTAATAACAGTACTGGTGACAGGCCGAGTCCTGCATTAAGCATTGATGTTTACACTGACTAGTACAGTATTTAACCTCAAAAACAGTCTCCATAGAAATTTGGATGGTTTTGGATCTTGAAATGGTTTCCATTGCTACCCGAAAACGCTAACAGGAAAGAAAAATTAATTTTACACCAATTTTTCCAGGTGGATTAACCATGCAAACTGGTGGGCAATGTGATTTCTTAAACAAATCTTTAAACTTTGCTTATCCAAATAGTCTGCTAATCAACCAAGTATACGTAGGTGACTGCACCATTGCTCGGATCTTGGGTGTGCAACGGGAATATAGGCTTTTTCTGTTTCAGTCACAAGGAAACTTCAGTGTCATATTCTGAGAAAGATTCTGTTTGGAAGTTTGTTTGCATGCTTTTTTCTCTGTCTTTGTTTTTCTCTCATACATATATGTATATATTATTTTTATCTGTGACCGTTATGTATACAGATGACTGAATGCACCCTGCACCACACATACAGTGTACAGGATCTAATAATATACATCAGTCCCAGCATTTTGAGATCATATATCCAGTGCAGAAATCATGTGCTGTTTATGTAGGTTTTACACAGATTCTGTGAGTGGGATTTTGCATAGCATTATGCACTGAACAAATGTTATCCTTGAAGTTTGTTGAGTTTTATCACTGAGTTCTATGTGTGGAGATTTAGCCAATGGCTATGAATTCTTGTGAAGTGTACACTTCCTTTTGGATTACATCTCATTATTCTAAAAATAAGCTACTATACCTCCATTTGATACCATTTATTTGTAACAGAAGAGACCAAACTAACAGTTGCATAGTTGTTAATTTCCAGATGTGATAATTTAGAAGTGCAAAGCTTGATTTATTTACTTGCTTAGTGCTGTGTTCTATATTTAGCTTTGGTTTGCTTTCACATGGGACAAAAAATATAACACGGTCCACAGGAAACCATCTAAGCATGTCAAACTTGGATGTAATACTTAAATCACTTAAAAATTCATTTTTTTGTTCCTATAATCTTTATTACTTCATAACTCTCACTCACTCACAAAGATTTGCAGTGGTAGAATATATTTTTGAAGGGTAGAAATTTGTACTTAGAAACCAGGTTTCGGATATCTCATTTCTTTTATGGAGTGAGAAGAGATATAATAATGTGCTAAAGGCTCTTGTGATGTCCGCAGTGTCTAAAGTTATATTGATGCCATGATGAAATCCTCAGCATATTAAGTGGTGCAGATGGAACATGTACATTTTTAAGGGTAAAGATTTTGACAGACATAAACACCGTCACATGCTGAGGAGAATCGAGTTAAAACTATGTGAATTCTTCTATCCTTAATTTTATGGCAACTGCCTAAGTAAACATTTTGCTAGGATCTGTGATGAAGCCTTTGACTAAAGAATAATACCTTTCTTTTCTAGGTTAGTGACAGTAATCCAGATTAAGAAAGGAATCAAATTGTAAATCCTTGGTCCTGCACATGAGAGACCAGCTAGTTTTATACAACTGCTATAAAATTTACCCAAGGCCCAAACAAACATTCTTTTGTTCAATAACCATGTCGACGGTATGTTCCCTAAATTATCCCCAGAAAACAAAGATCTCAGTTACTGGAATGACCTCTAAGCACTGAACAGCGTTCTGTCATTTTTCTGTGAGATTTAGCAAAGGTTTTGGAAGTGACAAGCACTAAAAACAAAACCGAGGGATCTTTTCATCAATTTTCCAAATAACCTGCAATAAAGGAAGATACTGACAGGTACATCCTCTCTGCTGACTATCACATTACTGCTAATTGGCTGTGGTCCACAGACAAACCGTGTTTATTCAAGTCATAATTGCTCCAATGTTTTCCGTTTTAAATAGGGACTGTGGGTCAGAACCGCATTCCTTTGAGAAGACAAGGAGCAGCTGATACACAGGAACTACACTGCATTAAATAACAGAACCTTCTCACTAGCTGGTGAAGTATGAAAACATGCTGTCTTAGTGGCTTTGGGCAAGTTTGGGCATCTGCTCCTACAGCTCAGGATGTCCAAGTGTGTTACTAGCTCACGTGTCAATTGTTGCTTTGTTTTTTCATGCACACTTGTGGGTCTTTCAGCCAGCTATATTCTTCCCAAGATTTTTTTCTTATGAAGATTTTGCCATGAAGTTTTGCTTTTCTTCTGGGAACTGAATTTCAGAGAGAGCTTAAAGAGGTCATGCCTTGGTAGAAATAATCAGGGACATCTGACTGGATGCTGTTGCCTTTCCAAATTTGTGACAAGTTTGTAACTTGTATTTTGTTTTTAAAAATAATAAAAATAAAATCACTCAACACTACAGCTCCTCCATTAATGAAACACACAAAACAAATGTCCTGAAATCTTAAAGCAAACATTTTTCATAATTGGCTTTCTGTCCACTTGCCACAGAAGTTTATCACCATGCAGTATATTTATAACTGATATTTTTCTCCAGAATGCCCTTTTTGAGAAATTTGTGCTGGGCTTGGAAGGAATAAATGTGTCAGTCTTTAAAAACATACTTACAAGCAAAACAAACCTGGATATAGAATGTGAGAAACTGAACAACCTGTTCTATCCCTTTAACAATATGAGTTGTGTTTAATTCTAGTCTATTCATATTGGCAAAATCAAATACTGGATCTTGGATTGCTTTTCAGTTTTGGTCCTTACAGTGAGATCCCGTGTGTGTTAAGAGACGACGGCCTTCAGTTGTGATCTAAGCACTCTTATAAATTCTAGTATTTCACTGGCTGCACACTTTACCACTGTCCATGTCATTTAATGTAGTTGAGGCAATTAAATTGCATGAATGGCTGTCAGATTATATCAAAGGTCCATCTACTTCAACATCCTGTCTCATACAGTCACCAACAGCACATCCTTAAAGAAAAGTAAAAGAACATGGCAAGCATATAGTGGTATTTTCACAGAATGCTTTCTTACTACATAGTTATTTGTAGCTCAGAAGGTTCCTGAGTTATGGGCAATGGCTTTCTAATAATGTTTAATAGCCCTCAGTGGATTTTTCTTCCACTAATCTGTGGAGTTCCTTTTGCTGCTTTTTCAGAGTCCATTTGTCCTAGGAGTGGAAGAACCCACAACGTAAGGTTTAGGAAAGCAGGAACACTTCTTGCTGACCACCCATAGAAAGCAGAAGGAAGTTTAGTCTTCAAAATTACTATTAAAACCATTGTGATCCAGGCATGTTTCCCATTAATTTTCTGCTAACTCAGAAAGTAATTTCACTGTTGCAATTTTAACAACGCACAGTTGAATTTCAACAGCTCTCCAGCTAATTGATTGCAAACAGAAGAAATCCCTGACAAGACTGAAATCTCAGGACTCAAAAATCAACATCTTTTTTTTTTTTTAAAATCTATTTGAAACTTTTCTTGTGAATAAATGTTATATTAGTGTGACCACGAATAGAACTGCAGCGTGAAATACATATGAACACAGGAAACAGATTTTTTTTCTCTTTCCAGACATAAATTCTATTTACTGGAGGTACAGGAAATTACACATTCCTCTTCCTCTGTTGTGATCTATCTGAGATTATTTTGCTTTAATCCAAGAGTAATCTAAACCATTTGTTTAGCATCTAAACCATTTCACATGGAGGACAAGGAGGTGAAGCTATAATGGCTGTGAGATCCTTACTGAGCATTTCTAATCCCCGATCAGAAGCAAATCACTAAATCACAGCAGTGACAAATGTCGTTATTTTATTTTTATCCTTTGGAAACACTTCTACTGTTAGCTTTTTTTTTTTGGTTTGGTTTGGTTTTTTTTGCATGCTGTGAACAGTTATTTTGTGTAGTCTGAACGCTAGATTTAAAGATGCACAACTAAGCCTTGTTCTCTCACTCATCCTTCTGAAACTACATTTGAAACTTTGTGTAAACAAGTTGTTAACTGGCCCCATGTATTTTTCCAAGAGCAAAATGCTATCCGTTGTCAACAGTCATTTGGATTGCTATTGATCAACATGCAGTTAACCAGTAACAATTAGTAATGTGTTGCACTGCTATCCTCAGAGCAGCCTGAAAATCTCCGTGCTGAGCTGTACCTGTCCTGTGGGTTATCACCCTACGCCAGAGGGACAGGACAGCTGGGAGGAAAGAGGTGCTGCCAGGAGTTCGGACTATGGACTCCAGAGGTCCCTTCTAGCCTAAATTGTTAGATTATACCACCTGTTTTGATTTTGCATTAATATGATTACATTGGTTGCATTAAGGCTTTTTGCAATCCACTGTAGCTTGAGATCAAAGTTGGAGTCAGAAACAATGATTATTATTAGAATTCCTTTTTCTCCACTAACTCTTCTGCTCCACTAAAAATTAAGGCTTTTTCCATTATCTGCTCACTTTGCAGGTGATCCAACTGATCTGAGATGAAAATTTGTGGAAGAAATGAACACTGACATAAGCAAGAATGACAGTAGAATCTGTCCTCGTAGCTTTTTGAAATTGTAGTATTTTTCATACATAAATAGATGGAAACTAAGTCTGTTTTCTGCATTTATATTCAATACTCATAAGCACTGGTTGAATATTTTTTTCAGAAAAATTCAGACAATGGATAGCTTAGCAAACTATTCAAATCAGCAGCTTGCTATTGATAGCTAATGAGTGTCACTGAAATAAGGCGGAGCAGATTCTTCTCCCCAAAAGAATTTATATTTACTCTGATACTATACCTGATGATGGAAGTTAAGTATAAATGGCAATTATGTACTTCCAGAATTAACACTGCCCTGACCATATATATAAATCTGAGTGTGTAACATTTTCAGAAATATTTCAGCAAAAACAAATAACAACATCCTCTGAAATAACAGCTAGTTAATCCCTTTGGCTGTATTAACAGAATATGTCTTGATTACTTTTTGATTTATATAATCAGCTCCTTAATCATTTCCAATGCTATTTCACAGAAAAAAAGATCAACATTTCTTTGTGCATTTAGACACTGCCCCATAAGCTCAACATCTGGAACTCCTTATAATAATAAAACTATTTAATACTGTTGTCCTCCCAAAAGATACAATTTATGTCATGACTGCAGCGGGTGTCATTACTGTAATCTTCTTACTGGGTTTATGGATCACACAAAGTAAGTAGTGGAGAAATCTAAGTACGTCAGCTTCTTCAGACAACAACTTTATGAGAAACTCAAAACAATTAAGAACATTGTAATCCCTTGGGAGAACATAAAAAAAAAGCCAGTAGATAGAATACTGTTAATATAATTGCAAACAGAAATGTTTAAAGCTCATTTAAATGCCAGTTTCTAAGATCTGTTTATATCAACGGTATCTGTGTTAGTCTGACTGGTTTTTTTGGCTGGTCCCATAGCTTGCTTCTGCCTTCTGGATTTTGCTACTTGCTGTGGAGTACATTACAAAGACAATGGGGGGCAAAGTCTTTCTTTGCTTTCTTCTCTATTTTTTCTTCCTGTATTTTTTTTTCAATGTAGGAGAGTAGAGAGGAGTTCTTCTGAGTATAGAATGATGTGGAAGTGAAGCCTGTCCCCTCTCCCAAAGTTGAGGGTGAATGAAATTTTCTGGTTAGGAGACAACTGTGAGTTTTGTAGAGAGAGAGAGAGGAATTTCAGGAAGGGGATCAGGGTTGAGGATGGTGACTTTTTTCCTCCTGACAAAACAAGAATGCAAGCATGGAAGTGGTCTTTGCTCCCACGCTGTACATACAGCCTCTGTGAATGAAAACCACGGAAAGCTCAGTTCTGTTCCTCAGTGGGCAAATAACATGCTATGACATTTCAGTTTTGGATTCTCAGCTGCTGATGAACGTGCTTGTTAATAACCTCGAGAGTAGATCCAAGACCCACATGTGTACAGGTTATAGTCTTGAAATCACAGATTTTTGCAGAACTGATGGATGTATAGGACTATTTCTGCAGCCTGTTGGATGTACGAGATAAATCTACTTAGTTACTTACACTAATAAACAGAATGTGTGCTTGACTTTTAGTAGTTACACAATAAATAGAGTTATCTGATTTGGAATAGCTGCTGGTCTGTGATAGGCATTAGTGTACAGGTACTTGGGCTTTTTATTTATATTGTTTTTCTGACAAGAGGTTATTACAGACATGTTGGGAAAAAATAGAGAAGAAAATCTATTTATTTCCAATAAAAAAATCTGAAAGCACAGGTGCGCAGTGGCTGGTTTCACTGCAAATGTATCAGTGTCATTGCATTTGTATCAGCTTAAGTGAAAATATACCAGCTGGAAAAAAAATAAATCAGCATGAATCATACATCCAAAAAGGTCACTGATCTAAAAATATATGTCCCAAGAAAAAGATAAAAATAATGTATCTAAAATTATCAAATAAAAATTAAAATCTGTCTAAACATTGTAAACTAAGGAGATTAATTAATTTGAAAATAATGTGGAGAGAAGAAAAAATCTCCCTGTGATGTCACTTTCATTACATGGAACAGAGCTAAGAAGAAAAAAGAAGATCATGCAGAGCCCAGGAGAAGATTAAGTTTCTTTATCTCACTGTGGGAAGGAAAAGCATACATACAGGTAGTATTTTGTATGAGGAGAAGATGGAAGAACTCCAAGTGACTGGGTTTTAATGTGCACTTCTGTCACTTAAGTGCACTGATGCAGAACAGAAGATATGTATGTGGGTGCTAAGGATGATAAAGTCCCCCGTTGTCAGCCTAAATTACAAAGCTAACAAGTAATACCAAGTTCCTCTTCTTAAAAAGTTCCAAATATAAAATTTGAAAGGCAATAAAAACAAGCTCTGCTGGATGTTTCACCTTCTTGTCACAGTCACAACCTGATGCTAAACTAGAACGAAAAGATGAAGCACTAATATGTGATAAGAATGAAAATAGACAGAGTGCAGGTACTTTTGAAGTCAGAGCTCTGTTTGTAAGGCTAAAGCTGCTTTGATCCAAAAGTACATCATACAATGATTTGTCAAAATTGGTTTGTGTGTGTCTGTGAATGCCAGAGGTTTTGAAATGGTACTAATGGTACAAATTTCTTTATCCTGTGGCAAAATCTCACGACAATATAACACACTGCTAGAAGCACCTTTGCAAAGACTGGCACCCCACTTGCTAGCCAGAGAGAACTTGGACGTGTAGCCAAGCCGGGAAATGACACGTGCATTGTCCCATACGACTTTTCCTAGAGAATACGGCTCACGTTTAATTTTACCAGCAAACAGTGCCCTCATTCTTTTCTTAGCCATCCAATTGCAGCAAAAGGGCCAGATGGACACATGCAAAACTGTTGCAAATAATATAGTTTCAGTAAATTCAAGGGAATAAGACTGATTCACACTCATACAGGACCTGGCCCAGAATATTTACAGAAAGCTTTGATATTTTTTCTTCTGATTGTCAGCTATCTTGATTCTACTTTAAAATCTCATGTACGCATATCACCCTCTTGCTACATATCCCTTTTTAGGATTTTAGGATTTTATAATTCCTCTATAATTCCATGGTCTGAGGGCACCTTTTTTGTAAAACCACTTCTTTAATTAGAAGTTTCTAATGGGCTTAATGTGTTTCCCTCCTTTTCTAGAATGTCCATTTCTGCTTTAAGCCAGGTGGTAAGATTATTGATTCTATTGTTTTGCTTATGTTTAATTTTACATTTTCCAAAGAGAGGTAAGAAGGCAAATAGAAAGAGCCATTGCTATAAATGCTCTTTGAGTTAGTGCATGGATTAATTCCAAGTTTATTTAATTTCTTAATTTCAACAGCTCTTTTCACTGCCTCATCTCCCTGACTGTGGGCTATCTAACACACTTGTAAATCAAGATCAGACTGAGCGGTGAATCACGGCATCAGCCAGCAAGAAGGAGAAGAGAAGCAGAAGGCCAAGCAGTGGATGACTGCATTCAAAGGACGCAGGCAAGTGTTGGAGTACACCAGGAAATGGAGTGGGAAAGCTATAGGAGAGCAAAAGCTGAGTACAAGAGTACTGTGAGATTATCAAAGACTCAGTGTAGCATATACTGCAGTGAGGTTGTGGTAGATATTTACATATTTGGTAAAGACTGAGAAGATACATTCAGATTAACAAGGATTGTGTAATTTAATTTAACATGAACGTTTACCCTGTCAATTAACCCATAAGAACAGTTCAAACTGTGCTTTAAGAAATAAAGCAAATTATCCTAATTATGTAAAAATATATGTGTTACTGTTGCTGTTTGTTGATACAGCTATCATTGGCAGGATTTCTCCCTCAAGTGTTTTTCTGAACAGCATTCCCAAACAGACAGATTTTATTGTGGGCACAATCACGTAAAACAAATAGAAATGTTGATTTGCTAAGCGTTTCCAGAATTTACTGCTCTGTTTCTAAACCATGGGAGACCAGCATTGACACGATTGTTTTTCTGTTATATCCAGTATTCACAAAAGGAAAATACAGAAATTCTTGAAATATTCATGTTTTTATAACACAAAATGTCTTCCTGGTACAAAGCACTGCATTGGAGAATCAGTCATGATCTACAGTTTGGTAAATAAATACATTTCATGTTTGTACTTGAGGATTGTAACTTTTGGCAATAATTTTTCCACAGTAATAATTTTGGATAAAGTTCTTACTGGCTAAACCAGCTTTCTGTCATTGAAATAAAAGAACCTACACAAGCAAGATAACTCTTCAGCCAGCAAGGACGAGAAACATTTTCAGTTGCATGATTGAATGAATGAAGGACAACAGATAATTTGATGCTTCTGTCCAAAACTTACAATTTCTAGCTACCAAAAAGCTTCCAGCCGTGCCTGGATGGTACAAGAGGTCACCCTTTCTGAGTGCAAGGAAGGTTCTCTGGCAGCATCCAATAATGAGTTCATCTAAGAGTGGGAAGGGGACATAAACTTGTAGATCTGGGCTGCACAGAATCCATGGTAAGAACCTACACTCAAGTCATGAAAAGTGTAACCATGAGCAGCAGTCAGTGCTCATCTCCACCTAACAGTGTTGTAACAGCCCTGCACCAGGGTTTCTCCAGTGACCTTAGGAGTCCTCCCTCCTGCCACAAACACTCCTTACAATGGCTCTCAGGAGTGCCTTCAGGTTCATTACAGCTTGAATTGTGGAATACCCCTGAAGCAATTTGACCCTTTCCACTTTTTCACCAAAGTGTTTTTTTTTTTTTCCCCTACAGACATGACATTTTATTCAACATGCATATTTGCTTTTTTGAAAGCTGGAGCCCCCTACTTCCTGACCTTGATCAGGAGCAAAAAAAAAAAAAAAGGCAGAAAAACAAGGCAGCTTACATACCCAATGTTTATAAAGTGTAATCATAGGGATCTGTGAGAGGGCATGGTACTCAAGCTGAGCCCAATTGAGTCCAAGGAGAAGCATGATGGGTTAATGTACAACATAACTGAAGAAATGCAGAAAGTACAAAAGAAATATTAGAAAAATGCTGAAAACTGCAAGGAGGTCTAGGAAGTGTATAACACAACTTTCATGAATAAGAAGAATTGCTGGAAGGAAACATACACTGGCCTGTGGGAAAAAAAAAATAGGATGTGCCAGAAAACACTTCACACTCCTTTTAGTGTGGCTAAATTTAAGGAAAAAAAAAAGCATTATAGCCCAAGTTTGTGAGCTCTGAAATGTCTGGCTGTTTGCATGTTGTTTTTCACAATTTGATACAACTTCGTTTTGAAATCATCCTCCAGCTGAGTATGAAAATCATATTTATGAATATTTCCAGGTTCTAACATGTCCTCTACTGTATTCATAACAGGCATTTACAAGTAATGAAAAATCAAATCAAAGCCAACTATGCAAACAACTACAAAAAAGCAGCATGCTGTGCAATTCTCACTGACTGGTAAAAGGATCTTTTACACCCTTGTCGAGCCCTTCTGGCTGTGCCAGATTATTCAAAATCAGCAATTCTTAAACTTCACTCCTCCACCCAGCTAGTTTTCGCTCCGCAAATATGGAAACTATAACATACAGTAGCAATAATAAGAATACTTATTACATCTCAGGCTAGCAATGTCACTACAAGGATTTTTCAGCCTGTTTGGTATACAGCTTTGTTGTCCCTGTTCAGAAAAAAGGCAAACAGTTCTCTACAGCTACACATGGTATAGTTTAATTAACCAAGGAACCACATGGCCATCGAGGATCAGCACTGCCTCTTTAAATCTAAAAATGCAAGTCCAGGATCTGTATTCTTATTGGCTTTGTTGGAAAAGATTTGATATTTGTAAGACTGCAGCATCAGACACTTCCACCTACTGAACACTGTGCATGAAGCATCTGCATCACGTAAGTGTGGGTGCTATGACAGATGACTATGAAGACCCAAATGGATGAAAACAGTGAGCAGTAGTGAGCAATTTTTTTGCTATATCTTTCAGTGTAAAACATAATGAGCATCAGATGAAGTTAGCTGTTCTAAGCAAACTCAATAACGTAGTTCCATAGGCAACTTCCCACAAAGTTGTAGAACTTACCGCTGCTTGTTGTGGGCACTAAAATTTTAGAGAGTTTCAAAAAGCAATACGACAAATTACTGGAAAATGAATTAATCAAAGACACAAAAAACAATGTGAAAGCTTTGGATCAAGGAAGTCCTGAGGCTGGAAAGGTATTTTGGAGAAGAGCCACCAAAGGCCTAATCTGCTCTTTTCTCTCACCATCTGTTGCTGGTCACTGTCAGAGAAAAAGCACAAGGTTAGTTAGTTAGTTAGTTAGACCTCTTGCCTGAGCCAGTGTGGCTGTTGCTATGTTCCTATGTACTCAGAGGCATGATGTCATGAGCCAGACTAGATTACACACCAAACTTCTGCGCCTTCCAAAATTCAGGTATCCTGTTTTTTCAAATCCACTTGTTGCTGCTTTTTGCAATGGTCCCAGCACACCTGACTGACAACATCTTCCCATGTTGGGCTGTCCAGCCCCGAACTCTTTAACCTTTGTTAATAATCCTGGCCAGGTAGAGCCAAATTTTGGATATGAAAAAAGAAGGCATGCATTCATGTGTCTGTGAGCACATCGTGCTATGCTGGAGCACACTGAGCCCACATAACAAGGCTAAAAGAGAGATTACATCCACTGTAAACTCCCTGGCCCTTCTTACCCTCAGTGAATCAGCATCTGGGCTGAGGGCTGGCGAGGGAACAATCTCCATCTGCTGCCACCACAGTGTCTCTGTGACAGAGGAGTTTTCAAGCTTCACGAAAGTTGTGATCACTGGTGATTTTCCTGGGTTTGTACCAAGGTGTAACATGGCATGCTCTTCAGTGCTTCCTCCTGTCCAATTCTGTGCACCGCTGGCCATCAAAAGTCCAGGACATCCTTGAATTTTTCATGCACTGCCATCATCAGCCAGTCCCCCTGGTGTCAACGACAACTCCAGAGATACTTTTGGGAGTAGGGAGTCTGTGGGGAGATTTTGTCTGTGAGCAGGCTCTAGTGTGCTACTTGTCTCTCTGGGGCCCTATGTCTGATTGAGAGATTACTCAGAGATGAAAAGGCATTATGAAAAATCTGAAACAGTGACATGAATGTCAAAGAATGGGAGAAACACTGCGGGCTGGAAGAAAGGGAATTAGATTTCAAATCTGAGCTCCTTGTTGATATCTCACTATGCACTTCAAGGTGCCCCTGAGGAACTGTGCTCAGCAATGTTGCAGGGGTCAATAGAAAGTGTGCATATGATATCTTTTGCCAAAATGGGCTTTCAGGGGCAGGACACTTGGCACTAGCAAAAGCAGCTCAGCAAGTATGCATCTGTCCTTCCAATGCAATGTGTACAAGCTGTAATCAGACCAAAGCCCTGCCAGAATAACTTTCTGGTGTAGACATGACCTCAGTCCTCTACAGCAAGAAACCCAGGCTAATATTTGTGCAGCAAAACTATTGTGCCAAAATTTATTGTCTCTATGGCAATCACGCAGCCATGATTGCTGTGAGGCTGAAAAAGCAGTTAGATGTTGACTTGACTTTTCGCACAATTCTGAGAACTGTGCGTACAAGTAAGCCACAATTAAGCTATACTCACGCTTTCTTGTACATAATATTTTGAAGGAAGTTACCTTGATCTTTTTATTGCTATCTTCATTTGTCTCCTCAAGAAAGGGGTAGTTTTTGTCTGACCTCAGTACCACTTCGGTCATTTAATAAAAAGTTGTCATATGTTCATATTACTTTTATTATGTATGATAAAAATGTGTGATACTATTTCATTATACAGTTTATAGCGAACCTTGTCATTTTTCAAGGATCAATATGGTTATAAACAATTTCCTCCTTTTTGTGTGAGAAGAACTGTTGTCTGCACTCTTTCTGTTAAGCAAGAATTTACCATGAGTCATAGACGCCGTCCAATATGCACAACACCAAATCTTTTTATCTGATTAAGATTAGAGTAGAAAACTTTTTAATCAACGTGAGAACTAAATTTATACTGAGATAGTACTTTGTGATCAGCGAACTCATGTCCCCCCCTCCTGTGATTAGAGGCAGTGACATGTCTTTGCCACTAGCTGACTTGTGTGTGTCACTTACGTTGCCAGCAGCAACATTCATGTGCTGATCCTAATGTGTGGCGACATGTATTGTTAATTATTCTGACATGCATTCTCTCTATCCTTTTTCTTTTGGACAGATGTTGTGCATAGCATTAGTTAAGTACTAGTCAAATACATCACTTTGCTACTGTTTTCAAAGAAAGTTGTTCCACTGAATATATACTGAAAGGCAGCTTCAAGTAAGGAATGTAGTTTCAGCTCTATATTAGGATGAGATTCTCATCATAAATATTTTGGCGTAGCTTTGGAATGTGCAATGCAGCAACATACATGGAAATGACACACTGAAAGTCAATCTTCGAAAACAGAAGGCTGGTATCATAGTGATATAAATACATACCAGACAAATGATTTCACTTTTATTAAACAAGGCTACAGATGAAGTCAAAATAGTAAAGTCATGCATTTGAAAAAGTGAGGGAGCAGTTAAAGAAGGCAGTGGGAGGTCTTCAGTTTGCTGGTGTATGATCAAACAAATTTAATCAGCAGCTCACGTCCCTTGGCACGTAGAACTGAAATTCTACTTCAAAACAAATAAACAAAAATATCATCAGCAAGGCTATTTAGGGAATTTCATGTAAAATGATGGCTTTCCATTTTTCCACTAAAAGGAATACATTGGGTCTTTGATAATATCAGGTCTGACTTCCTTATTACAACTCTTTTAGAGATGGCACTGGGAGCTGGTTTTCCTGACTGGAAAAAGACAGCTCTACGGAAATTCAGAAGCCTCTGACTCTATCAGGCTTTCAGTCTTCCTGCTTAATACTCATTATGTGACTCCACAGGCTAGCTGAAAGACGGACTGATACAACACTTTCCCTTTATATAAGCTATAGCAACAGATAATATCCTCTCAGCATACAATATTGCTTTGTGGGTAGGAGGTGTATGTCTCTGAACAAAAATTAAAAACCAACAAACTGAGTATTACAATAGAAAGAAAACTGTAGTCTCTTTTTAAGACATTATCTCATTTTTTTCTGCAAACCTAGAAATACTATATAACAGAATAGTCTGTCTTTGTCCAGCTGCTGTTTTTGCTAAAATTGCTGCTATTTTTCACAGTTGCTCTAAGATTATCTGTAGTTTAATGGCTTTCTCTTGCTGTCCTGTGCAACAACATACGGGATTACAGCCTCATGGAAAACATTTAGCAAAGTAAGGTACCATGGCTATAAATCTCAAAAATCAAACTTCTGCACAGACAGATATCTAGCTTTGTATATCATCTTTAAACCCAGGATCAGCTGTTCTCTGAGACTCTTTTCAGAACATGAATAATAGATTCCAAAGGGTAGCCTAAGTAAACCTCCTCCCCAAGCAGTCATAAAAACCAACTCAAAATCTAGCCGCAATATGCCTGATTAAAATTAATTTTCTAATTCCTTTTAGACATCTTTTAAATACACCAGCTACTTACTACGCATGCTTTTCTCCGAAAAGCTGCAGGAGGTTGTAACTGAACCATGGCAATCAGATGCAAAAAAATAACTACTTTTTTCTTCTTCTTGCTTGCCTACTGTGATTCATATTATTTCAGAGAAACACAGAGAAGACTGCTAGTAGGAAATTAATATTGGACACCACTAATCCCAACAATGCAGGAATATTCTATTGTACTCTGTCATAGTTGCATGTGTTTTCAGTCTCTTCTAAATATTTCTATGTCAAACTTGTGAAAATATTAGTGAAACATTTAAGCTAGCAGTTTACTTGAGCTCCTTAAGCCTATGATTTATAGTAGCAGTGGGGTTGATTAGTAAATAATTTTATTATAGAAAAATGCTGAGGTTTTGAAATTTTTGAGGGTTCTCCATCTTGGTGGTCATGGAGGAAGAAGGGACATCCTCAACTCTTTGTATCCAAGAGATGGGTAAGACAGTCAGCTGAGAAATGAGACAGTCTCAAACCACTCCTCTGCCTGACACGAAGAAATGATTTGAACTTTGTAAGAACATTCTTAGTTAGTCTATGGACTGGCACATACTCTGGTCAAAATTTGAACTTGATGTGAGAAAGTGTCTAAGCGAAACTTTCATCAGACCAATAGATTTTCATAAAACACTTGATGCTACTGAAACATCAATGTTGACATTTTTAAATTTTATTTTCAAATTAGCCATGCTAAGGAAAATTTAAACTATCTGAAGTAGACTGTAGGAGTCTACATCCAAAAAGAAGCACTTCTAGATAAAGAAAGGCTTTAGCTTATTTAAAGTCTAAGTAATACCTGTCAGCTTGGCTGTTCTCTTTGATTCTTCTAGGTTTATAGCATTAGACAAAATGAATCAGATTATTCCTCACAGCTCTGTACCTCTTTATAAAGGTCAGTGTTCTGTTATTGAAAATGCTGGGAAAAAAGATGTGTGACATTTTATGCTATTGATCTGTTTATAATGGTGTTGTACCGTATTGGCCTCCAGTGCTTTAATTTCCTTACTAGTCTGTTTTTAGTGCTCCTGTCAAGGTGGGAAAGAATGTTTTTTATGTCTTCCCAAGTTTCTCTGTTCTTACAATCTGCCTGCATTTCACCACTTTTATCTCCAGACTTGGGCTTTCTGCCTGCAGGACAGACCATCAAGTATGCAGCTAGTTGGTCTGAAGCCCTTTTTTCTTTCTCTCTTGTACCTCAAACCATTTAGCACCTTATCAGCTAAGTTATTATTCAGTACACACTTACTGTGGGGAGATAAGATGTTGAAAATAATGTCAAAATTAAATATTCATTGACTTGAAGGTTAATTTGACTCGGAGTGCATGTGTGTAGGAGTAGTAAGCTTGCAAGCTTTACAGTAAGTAAGTTTTCAAATTATATAAGTGACAGGCTGATTTCAGAGTTATAACATTTCATCTTTGTGATCAACAATGGAAATGGAAATGAATCTATGAAAAAACTGTTCTTGCTAATATAGTATACTGTCTCTTTTATACTAGTGACAATAGAGCTATTTCATATACGTACATGTTGTACCTGTGATTGGAGTGAGGCTTTCGGTGTTCCTAACCACATGGGATAAAAGGCTGAATTTTGGGGCATTTAGCTTGCATAATAAAGCCTAAAGCCCTGGAAGTAAGAAAGCAGGATGGTACATTCACAAATTATTTATATTGCTTCCCTTTTAGAATTTTCACTGCTGGATAGAAAGCTGCTTTTGTGGGGAATCTGTTAGTCTGAATGTGAACTAGGAGTGAAAACCTTAGAGTTTTACAGTACATGGAGACATGGAGACTCCAGACACTGGAATGGAAATGAAAAGCTAAAGAAAATGTCATAAAATCAGTATTGTGTTTCTGCATGGATAAAAAGAAAAACTTCCATGAGGAAAAGCTAAAAAGCCCAGAGTTTCAAGGACAAGTAAACCTCTAAATTTTGGTTTCACCTCTGCTGGATGCCTTTGTGAGTTAGATTAAGATGCAGTTAGTAGTTTTCTCAGCCTGCTTTTGGGCTTGGAGACCATTCAGAATATTTTTTAGTTAGATCACTACTGCTGGTCTAAGGGTCCTGGAATTTTTTTCCCATTCCACTGCATTACCTTGTAGCATATCTACAAAAAGAGGGCAGAAGGAAAAACAAGGATTGATCTAACACTGAAACATGTTGGTTGCTTTCAGCTTGGAGCTCTCTCTTGTTTACCATTTTTCCTAGGATAGAATTTGATTTTTTCAAAAGGCCGTTTCATTTTATAGGCTATGCAATCTTCTGTTCATCTCATAGGCTTGTATTCCCATTGCTGACACACTGCACACTCATCATTAAAAGTCATTTCTTACATTCAAATATTGCTCTTACTAGTACATAAGGTGCTGGCTCCAGTTCTCCTCAGAGATTATCTAAGGCTGCTGAAGCCGTGCTCTGAATGTTGCCCAGTTATGTTGTGCTTGGATAAATTAATGACTGATATTCTTTCACTACACAGTTCTCATGTATTTTTCATATTGAGTGTTCTTATATACATATTCTGGAGGTTTCTCATAAAAAAAATATATAACTGAGAAAAATTTCAGCCTTTTGAAAATTATTTCTTACTCATTACATAGAATCATAGAATCCTTAGAGTTGGAAGGGACCTTTAAAGGCCATCTGGTTCAACTCCCCTGCAATGTACAGGGACACTTACAGCTAGATCAGGTTGCTCAGAGCTTGATCCAGCCCGACCTTGAACGTCTCCAGGGTCGGGGTTTCCACTACGTCTCAAGGCAACCTGTTCCAGTATTTCAACACCCTTACTATAAAAAATTTTTCCCTTAAATCTAACCTAAATTTCTTCTCCTTCAGTTTAAAGCCATTCCCCCTTGTCCTATCCTCACAGACCCTGCTAAAGAGTCTGTCCCCCTCTTTCTCATAGCTCCCCTTTAGATATTGATAGGCAGCTATCATAAATAGGGCATTTGTAGCATGTCCTCTAAAATAAATATTTGAGTTGAGCTTCATAAAATCTCTTCTTGAGTTTATGCCAAGGTGTTTACAGTGAAGTCTGACTTCCTCACAGTGGTTGTGTCTTTCTTGTACATAGATACATGCATAACTCCTTATATCTATCTATTAATTAAACACACAAGACATCCTTTCTCTTTTACAAGTGACTCTTGAACAAGAATTCAGAAAGTATAAAGAAACAAAAATTACAGCTCACTTGAAAAATGTAAATTAAAATGGCAACTAACATAATAAGCAAACAAGCTGCACTTACACTGCCTTGGTTGTATTGGTCTCAAAATTAAGAATGATAATATGACTTTTTCCCATTATTCTTAACTCTGGTTTTACAACTCAGTGCAGGATTAGGCCCAGTACGAATTTCAGGACCTCACCTTCGTAGTCCTGAAGAAAACACAAACAAAGCTGAAGAAAACAAAGAAATGAAAACTCTTCTCAAGAGCAAAAGTCATGAGAATAACCACTGTTTTAAGAAATTAAAAATAAACAAAAATTGAGATAGAATCTGTTTAAAATGCAAAGATACAAAGCTCGATGCAAGAAAGTCAATGGATAGCAACTAGTTTATGCTCCTGTAAAGAAACACAGAAGAAAAGTGATTTTCTGAGGTAGTGAGCACTAATCAGCAGAACCTGACTCTCAGATGAGAAGGTTGTTGTATTAAAGAATTTTGTTGAAGGGCCAAGAATGGAGAGAACTTAGAATTTAGTAAAGTATACCTAAATGGTCTATTTCTACCAGGCAGAAGTGAACAGTGCCCATATGCTTTGTTCTGCTTCCATTCAAAAAAGAATTAATAATAATAAAAACCTACATGACCACAAGAGAGCATGTGATTGTAGTTCCAAGCCCAAGCTCATAAACACAGAGGAGCTGGGGAGACTGGACATGTTGTTACACTGAAGCTGCTGCAGTGTTTCCTGTTGCAGAAGAAATGAGGCTGCTGGCATTTGTGCCATTTCAAGAACTGCATGTGTACCATTTATTGCAATGCAAGAGGCACAGCCAGGAGAAGGAAGTTCTCACTCCACAGGAACTTATATCTAAAATTGATATGCAAAGCTGATAGAATGCTACCACAATTATTCCTTGCACTTTAAATTCATACCTGACCTAAGTACAGAATATAGGTGAAAGTCTTCTAAAACAACAGCACTAGAACTTGTAAAAAGGTTAAAGCTAACCCAAACACAGGAAACATAAATGGGAGTTTCTGTATAGTGCAGTTCTTGCATTGCTTGGAACAGGAATGAATAAACTAAACAAAGAGATTAAATGGTGTCCAAACAAACAAAAGAACAATTGATCATGATTTTATGTTGGATAACAATGGAGGGAAAATGAAAGATCATTATATTTTTAGTATCTAGTCTGTTATGCTTTGCATATTTTTTTTCTGATCTGCTCCAACACTGTTTGAAAACACAATGTGTTTGTCTCTTTGCTGCTTGCTTTGCATCTCTGGGCCATGCTATTTGAAAAGGTCAACTTGTTTCTTTCTCTCATTATTGTTTACAGTGAAAGAATCAGATGGTGATAGATCTCCAGCCAGAATATTCTATTGTCTATGTTCCATTGAATGAAGAGGTAAAAAAATTGTTAGCTCTGTCTCTTCCACAGCAAATTATCGCACTATCAATTTTAAACAGATCATCTTCATTAGGAAGCATCATTTTAGAGAACATTGGTATTGCATTGAAAGCTTAAAATTTTTATTTTTTTCCAAGTGGTAGAAGTGAACAGGAATTTGATCTTTATCCCTTAGATGCATGTGAGGGACTTAATAGTTCTGGCTAGTGTAAAGAATGGTCCTAAACATGGTATGTATAAATGGACCTACCCTCTCAAATTTCTTGTGAGAGGGAAACTGGTCCACTCAAACCCAGGAATCTTAATGTGCCTTTCCTCTCACTAGATTACTACTGATGAAAATACAACCTTTTAGACCTCTAATAAAAACACTTTCAATTTCTGAGTTTCAAAAATTCTTTTTTGCATCTGAAGTGAACACTCTTTAGAAGTGAAGGGACATTTTTAGGCTAAGATTCCAAGTTACATGCAGAAAATATGGTGATATGAAGCTGTATGATACTAAAAAAAAAAAGTGTCAAGGATTTTCTCCTCCCAACCATCCAATAGAATATCAAAAAGAAGATTGCTAAATTCTTAAACAAGTATTTTGTGTTCATGCTTGGCACTGAAAAACTGATCCAGCCATGCTTTTCCTACAAAGGGATACCTAAATCTGAAGAGATCTTCTTCCTAAATGGTGAACAATTCATGCTGTGTAAAAACTTTAATAGACATTCAGCAATTTTACTCAGTATTTCTTAATTACGTGCACTTTTCTATTAAAATTTTAGTTAAAATTGCCATGTTAATTAGCCAACTTAAAAAGAAAGGATCTCCTTGATGTTCAGAAAGTCTAGAATATAGTCTGCATACTCCATTTGCTTTGAGCAGACCTTTGTATAAACTTTCAAAGCTTAGGAAGATTAATTTTCAAAGTAAATGTATTCTAAATGTCATTAAAGAAAGTGAAGGCATCAGTGATAAGTGAGGATAAAGAAGAACTAGATGGAAAAGTTTTCAATGTCAGTGAGAGTAAAGGCTGAGAGAAATTCTGTGTGTCAGAGGAGGGAGAACTAAAGCAGAGCATGTTCTTTTCTGGCAAATCTCTATAAATCTGCAGCCTGGTTAAAGAAATATGCCTTCAGAGAAGTAATTAATATATTTTATTAACATCATGTCTCAGAATGAGACAGTAATTTTGTTTGAAACTCTCTGCCAGAAGATAAATTAGCATGATTGAACTGGGAAGTGTGAAAGCCATAATTCACATGCTTTATTCGGGTAATTATTTAAATTATAGAAAAGCCTAAAAGGAGGGACTTACATTTTAATATATCACAGAACAATCGTGTCAGAAAAGTATGCAAAATCTGAAAAGAAATGTCTGAGAATTAGCAGTTTGGAGTTCTTTCCCTGAAGATAAAAAGCACTATTTATAATCTGCAGGCTACTAGTGACGCAGACTGATAAATGCTGGAAAAAGGTGCTGGAAAATTTTGGCCCTTTTAATATTTTCCGTTTTCTTGTCAAGTTTAAGACAATTTTTAATAGGGATGATTTTAAGTCATCATTGAAGTTAATTTAAAAATCCATTTTGATTTAGAATGCAGAGAGAAACTTCCAAAGTATCTAAAGAAAGGGTAATCTACAAAAACTCATTTCTTTGGAAATTATGAAATTATACTTCAAAAAAGTAGAAATTAAATTGAGTGTGGAATTCCAGAGCTTATGGCTTGCTACATCCCATTAGATTGGTTTATTTTTAACTTTTTATTTACTGAAATGCTCTTTTAAAGATCTTATTGAAGTGCTTGGAAAAAGAAAATTCATATGAAAACTAAACTAAAATGTCAATAGAAAATGGAAATATGGAGTGATAGAAAAGGCAGAAAATGATATTGCTTGCATTTTACTCAGTTAAGTAAGTAAAGCCGTTTTGGACACAATTTTTCTGTGAAACTTTATAACATACTTAAAAAGCATACGGCTTCACCTAAAGCCTTATTCTCTTGAAGACATTTACTTCCACTTTTTGTTGTTTTTGTTGATTTTTTTTTTAGCATCAACAACTGCTTTTTTCCCCACTATTATAATCATAAAAATTAATCAAAACTGTGAGACTCAATGCAGGTGGGACTCCCTGTGTGTAAACTATTTTGCTTATTGCAGTGTCATGAACTCAAGCTCTTCAAGGCTGTGGCCAAGTTTAAAGTACGTTGGGCAGTATGGTGAATTCCTCCCTATTTCATTTGCTCCACATGGACAGCACTACAGTTCTACACCTGCCAGTGCACAGGAGAAATCAGATTTGGGCCCAGGTAAGAAAGAGAGAGGGCTTTTATGAAAGCTTTCCTAATCCCTGCAAGCATATAGCATGACATGAGACTATCATTATCCTTACTTCTTTTTTTACATAGCTAATCATTTCACAGCTGTCAGAGCAGTATTCAGTTGATTTCCAATTGATTTTTATATAATAATAGCAATTCTATATAATAATAGCGATCTGTATTAGGTCTGCCTAATATGATATGAATGTAGTGCTATCATAGGTATTGAAAATACTGTAAGTGTTTAATGGAGATCAGACTTTCTCCTCAGCTAAGGTTTCCAGACAAAGGACAGGAACTAACTGTGGGAAGGTTGAGAAATCATTCCTGTTCATTCCCTCCAAAGTGGCACCATGGCCAAAGCAAGGTCTGTGAGACGAGCCTGAGGCAACACCCGGAGGCCCATCCTGGGCAAGACACCAAAGACAGATGAAGCATCTCTAAACAAACCTATTTATGCCGTGCAGCTCATGTGCTTCTTTTTGGCAGGCATCTCAAACATTCATAAACTTAACTGCAGTAAATTCTTTGATAAGCTTAGTAGCTTCAGTAGCTATTTGATCTTTACATAAATAAGCCAGAATGAACGTGGCCATCACAAGATCATGGAAACACCGTCCATTGAGTTGATAAACAAGCATAACCAGGGATGAGGTTGTTTAAAGTCATGGACCCTACTTGCTACAACAGTCTCCAGGGCCAAAATCCTAATATTTAATTATCTCTTTCGAGATACACAGCTTCATACTGTTATGTGAGTGTGTGCAGTGGCAGCTGGTCCACTCCCAGGGTTTCAGGAAGGCTCCCTACTCTAAAAAGGCTCAAAATCCATGTTAAAGCAAATTTACTGAATGATATCGTAGAATATTTGCTTTGCCGTTAATGTCTAGAGTGTTCGCTAATTTACCAGCTAAACTGAAAACTGACAATATACGTAATGGTAAAAAGTAAGTGATTATTGGATTACATGTAGGAGTTTATCTACATATGATTCTGTATTGAGTGAAACAGCATTATTAATTATTATTACTATTACCAGGCTTTTTTTGCCAGGAGTAATTTTAATTGTGAATGCTAAAAATTTCCTCTAAGTTAAATGTACAGATTGAATGCTGCAGATCATCTGTAAAAAATAAAAGTCACCTCTTTTCTTATACAGTGGAAAAGGAGAGAAAAAGGACCATGAGAATAATGTGTGTGGTGATGGGGATGAATCAAGGTTTTGCTTTCTGAAAAATTTCTGGACATGAAAGAATAGCTTTGCAGTAGGAGCTACATCAAAACCCAATTAGTAATGAGTCTTTGCAGAGAAAATAAATGAGAGTACAGATACAGCCACAACTAAAAAAAAAAAAAAAAAAAAGAAGAAGGAATGATTTTGAGGACACAGCCCTGTCACAGCCCTGCTTTATTAGGGAGCACAACTTGGTGCATGAAGAGTCTGAAAACCATACACAAATGATACTGCTAGCAGGAAATGTACTTGTGAGTCCCCACCATTCTAAAGTTATGTGGCATTACACAGAATAGGGAGAAAAAGGATGCAATCACAGTAGTGACAAACTGAGAAGGAACAGAGGGATTTACTAGTATTTATGACTCTGAGATTTATTAATGCTGAAATAAGGAAGTACTGGATGTCACAGGTAGCAGTGTTTGACGAAAAGGTTTTTTTTTTGTTTCAAGTTGTGAATTTTTCAAAACCATTTTCATTTCCTGAAAGAGTACAGGTTAGTTTTCTACTCACAGTAGTACCTAACTCCATCAATACTAGAGAATTCCAGGGTCCATTCCATACTCTATCATCATTTGTCTATTGTTTAGCTGGAAATGGTATCCTTGGATTTTTATTTTTTCTCAAAAAAAATGTTGATGCTTCTTAGTTTCATCTCTATAGAGATCAGTAAAAAGCTTTGAAGTATCACAGGTCTCAAACTTCAAATATATTTTCAAAAGCTTCTTTGTTATTTCCTAGGCTTTGCTCCAATGAACAACACAGACATTTTCACAACAGCTGTCTATCTAGGTGCCAGTTTAAAATGAGGGGGAGCATTCAGAAAAGCTAAGTAACCTAAGTACTGACTTTGGTTGCTAAAAGAAAATGAAACCCCATTTCCCTCCACTGAAAATTTGGCAATACGCTTAAGAATTCAAGCAAGATGGACCTGGCAAAGGTTGCAGTTCAGGCATGTTTCTCAATTACAAAACATGATTCAAGTATCCATATGGTGTCAACTGGAATAATTTGCTCATTTATGCTAGGTTGAAGTTTTATGCTAGGGATGTCACCACTGTGGCAGGCAGTGTCATATAGAGAGCTGTTTCGGCTGAGAACCAGGGCAGTCACATCGCTGGGGCTTTTTGCTCCGGCTCACACACCTTGCATCAAAGTACAGCTGGCTAGCTCAGCCTGCTGACTGATGATATCCTGACCCTCCAGGAATGGACTTCTTTGGATGGCACTGCATGATATCCCATAGAACACTATGTAAATGCTGATTGTGTCTATCGTGGACAGTAGAAACTTTAGAGACATATGACAAAATTTGTGTGAATACTTTGCATGATGTGGGAAGCCTTGCTTGAAGATATATAACCAAAGTTATGCTAAAAAGGTATTTCTGTGCTGGTCAGTTTGTGAAACAGAAGTGGAGTGACTATTACTTAAGAATTTCACTCACATGACTGGGCAGCATGTAGTCTGCCAGAGGGATAGCAGAGGAAATATTTTACTTCGAATGAGGGTTGGCTTCCCTTTATATTTTAACTTTCCATTCCACCTGCCAGAGATGTCCTTCAGGTTGCTTAATTTAGCTAGACTCACGTGAAATCAGCTCACTGCATTCAAACATAGTTTTTTTTCTTCAGGTAAAGATACAATTTATTAGCAAAAAAACCTTTTTCTTTCCCAAAATTCTAGACCAAGCAAAAAGAGAAGAAAACTGGTGAGCAATCAGCCTCATGACAAACAAAGAGCTCCAAGAACTTTTTGGGTGATATTTCAAAAATACAAACAAAACTGAGAAGGGAGTGTTACTTATCTAGCCCTGGAACAGAAAGCAAACTAAAACGACTAAGGAGTTGTAAATAAATTTGTATATAGGTGTGTGGACATGTATCGAATTTGTTTTCTGGAGAGAGTTTTTGCATTTCACTGACAAGTGCCACCAAGATGATGGCACCGTGGTAGCTTTGGCAGGGTGAGACAACTTGAGGATAAGCACTGTCAAATATTTATAGAGCACATCAGTCACACCTTTCTACTGAAAATGAAGACCCTAGTTCAAATGAAAAGCAAAGTGTACATTAGCTCCTTTCCCCTTTTAACCACCTCAGAACAGAGCTCCTATCGTAGCCAGCAGCCTCATTGGTGAGATGGTTGTTTGCCAGTCTGCTGCTTTAGGCTGTGCTGTAACTGCATGTCTGGGCCACGGGGCACGTCTTCCTTGAATCAAGCAAGATGCTATCCAGCTACCAGACCAGGGGAACACAGCAAGTGTAGGGTTTGAAGGGATCTGGATTTGAAGGGAGCCCATCAGAAACCCTGTGGACTTGCTCATGTAGCTAAAATTGTGTGCTTTGTGTGGGCTATGCCTACACAAGTAACTAGAACAAGCCGTGCCTGCTTGCTGGCCCTGCGGGGCAAGCGTCAGAGCATAGTTCATGCCTACAAAGCCATGTTCTCTTAATTTCCCAAAATAGAGAGGCCTGGACTGCAGCACCAACTGGGAGCCACAGCCGGCCTTTGCTGTCCTCAGGCTGCTCCCAGGGTGAGCACTAATCGGCATGGACCAGTACTGGGCTGGGGAGCGTGACAGCAACCAGGGCAATGACATGCCAGCGCGTCAGCCCCTGGCCTCAGCTCCCTTCAAGGACTCCTACACACATGGCCATACATACTAGTACCTGAATTTGCTAAACTAAAGTTGTTTCATATGTCCTTCACCCAACCTTTCTGAGTAGTTGAATATGGTACAGCCTAGTGTATGAGGAAGAAACTAGCTGAGATTAAAATAGTATTCTCATAATTGGATCCCAGTTGTAAACACCATAATATCAATTTTTGCACTTCTCTGTCCTGCTGTGTTTGTTATACAGGAAGGCAAATCTAAATCATTTATCTGTGTTTATGAATTCCCAATGTGCATTAACATTCAATGCAATAAACTGCAAAATACCAAGCACTATCTAAAAGCTTCTTTTTCCAGACAAGCTTTTTTTGCAAGTTTTTTCAAGTAGATTTCTAAAATCTTATTAAGTTACAGAAAGTTATTTCAGTTCTTTGACTTTAGGATAATAAAAAGTGCATCTTCATAGTATGGAAAAATTCTCTCTTTTTTTTCCCTCACAAACTAACGTGAATGTGTAATGTTTCTAGTTTCGTGGAGCTGAGGAGAAAAAAATTATTTTCATTTATAGAGGATTATAAAAGGATCTGATTCATTCTCCAAAAACTAATTATTTAGTACAAATAATAGCATGTTATTTACCTGCATCATGGAGAACCATTGCATTGCTCACATGGGAACAGATCAGAGCTTATCCTAAAAAATCTCCCAGAACCCTGGGATAAACAGAGGGCTGCATGTGGTGACCAGTAACACAACAACACGGTTGGAGATTCAGTGGGAAGAATGTAGAGAGAGGGAAGCTGAATGCCACCAATTCTTTGGAGCTGAGAAACTGATAAGGAAAAAGAACCTGGTATTTATCCTCAGGATCTCTTTGAATGCAGGCAATCACTGCTCCCAGTGGCAAATTCACACACTCCACTATTTGCTATGATTACACGTAGAAATAGCATACTCAGAAATATTATCAATTTGAGGGGAGTGTGGTTACTAATACTAGAGCCAGGAGAGGAACTTTACAGGCAAGGGTAGGGACAATGCTCCAGCTGAACAGAAAGTGGTATCACAGAATCAGGGTGCCAACAGACTTGGCAGCTTTTATTTGCTTTGGTTTTCTAAATATAGTATTAAAATGCCAGTTGGAGGGAATGAACTAGTGGTGAAAGCATCAGGATAGAGTGGATTTTGACATCTCTCCTTTCCACTGTTATCCAAGTTACATGCGGTCCTGTTTGCTAGCTCCTTTTCACAGCCATGCTGCCAAATTCTCCTGCTATGGTTACACCCACCAGAGCACAGTTAGAGCAGTCAGTGAAGTTTCTCAGGCTTTATTGCAGGGTAACTGGCTCAGTCAGAATTATCTCAAAAATAAAACGACAGAGTGAAGGAAAAGCAAGAGTTCAGAAACCCCACTGCTGAATGGAGGAGGAGAGGCAGAAATAATTAATTCTTCTTTGAATAACATATAATAACTTCCTATAACTTCCATAGGATAACTTCTGCTGTCTTTACTTCTATGTCGTTCAAATAGCAAAGATTTGGGTTAGGAACAGAGAGTGAGTCTGGATATGGATACTCAGCCAAAGTGGATTTTGTCTCATAAGAATGGTTCAATAAAGCAAGTGTTAATTTCTGTATGCTACCAAACAGTTTGCAGAACCCGAATTTTCACACACAGATATAACATGTATGTAAGACATTGTGAACTGCTAAGCGTTTCTCTTTTGGGAAAAATTACATCCCACAGGCAGAAAAAGATCAGGCAACCGCAAAGCCTTCCTAAAGCGTTAGAACAATATTCCATGGCTTCTGTTAATGGCAGCACCCGATTCCACTAGAACAAGAGAGAGAAGCATAAGATGCAGAGACTATCAGGGTCAAGCCACAGATATGGAAATATCATAGTCTGATTTACAAGGTTTAGCAAAAACATTCGTTTTGCACATTAGCAGCACTGACTGATCCAGTAGGCAACTCCCAAAGAGCTATTTACGATACAGCTAGCACAATTACTGAAACATTTGGAAATGTACTACAGCACTTTTCCTAAGGTAAGTAAATCCTTGAGAACACCTGACCCAGATATCTGTGATAATATGAGCATGTCACCCACATAGCCGTCCACACAAGTGTGCCAGAAGCCAAACACCCTTGAAGATTTTCAGCTTAGAGTGATTTAAATGTATCCAGTGCAAACACTCTGTAAACTATACTGAAACTGAAAAACCAATAGTAGTGCCCAGAAGAAAAAATTCTTTTGAATAAAAGATAGAATATCTAAAGGAGCCAGGTCAATCTAAACTTTAGGTTATAGTTAAATTGCTTATTGTTTGCCATGATAGGGAAGCTGTGTCAAAGAAACAGCTGAGCACAGGAAAAAATCTGATGTGTGGTAGCCTTTACAAGTGAACTAAGAGTGCCTGTGTAATCTGAAGCGACACGAATCGATTATGAGGGTATCTATCAAGCATTCATAGAGTATACACTGATCTATAGACTGTCAAATAATTTAGCTATCCACTTCACTATGAGTCCTGTTCCTGGCACTTCCACACCACAAACATGTTGCAATGCAGTCCTGGAGTTGCTTTTACTATTGTATTGTATCATTTAAAAACAAAAAACAAAAACAAAAACAAAAACGAACAAGCCAGCTTTTTAGAAACCAAAACAAATTCATAACATTACCAGAGAAAATTTTGTACCTTTTCATGTCCTTCTAATATATAGATCCTCCATTCCACGATAGAAAGGTATCACTGTGAAGGGCTGAGAGGTTGTATCACTACGGATGCTGAGCTGAAAAAAAATAACCCTACAAGAAGTAATAACTATGCCTTGGAGCACCAGAAGCAGCACATGGAGGGGCCCAGTGCTGTGAGACCAAGCCACACTATGGAATCCACAAGCTCCATGTTTCCATATTCTCATCTTCTCATAAATACCAGTACAGCTTCTGAGCCTTGAAACCACAACTAGAAATAGGCCTGTTTTCACTTCCTTTGATAACACAGTAAGACTGCCCTGAAAAGAGATACACTTGGGCCCAAGAGTTTCTTGAATAGGTGAATGTCTGTGGGAATGACTTATAAGAAAAGACTCTGTAATGAAAGCTCTAACCAACAATCTTTTCTGAATTCTGAGAGAATTTGGAACTTTATCCAACCCTCTAATTTGGGTTTCTGTTATGAAGTTTTGTTTTTCTGCTCAAGGAAATCATGTTTATTTTACTTTGTTACAGTCAGGAAAACCACTAAGTATGGCTGTACATTTTCAAAGAGTGCCACATATTTTTAACACCACACCATAAATATTCTTTGAAATATAACAGAGTATGCATAACAAAGAGAGAGAAAACAGACAGGAGGAGAACTTGGAAGTCATTCTTTATGGGAAGTTCATTCTTTATACAAAAAAAAAAAAAAAA